>PVIA01002281.1:0-219246 GCA_004024845.1 Tonatia bakeri | reverse complement strand
TCTACTTGCTCAGTCATTTTGAATGCAATGGCCACACAGTACACATGCTCACTCAACAACATCTACCACCCCCACTGACTAGTGCAACGAAGTCATCATTGCTCATGCACACACATTCCAGTCCACTCTCCTTGGCTGCCAGGTTACACCAATGTCTTGCAAACTGTTCTCATTACATTAACCATGGATGGACTTTTTCTGGACAGGCCTCGTATATGTATTCCTTTGTTTTTAAATTTAGAGATCAGGGAAAACAAGATACCATTTACTAGTTAACGATTAAAGAGATATTTGAAAGAAGACAAAGAGCATATTCTTTCACTGATAGGAAAATGTAACATAAACTAACACCACAACATTCCAAAAAAAATAATGACAACTAGATTTCCCTTACCGTTTATTCTGTACTTTGTGAGTTCAGATTTGATACTGTGCACATGGGGTCAACAGTTGGCTTTCATGACGGTGTCTGTTTCTGAATGCAAAGGGCTCTAGAAAATCCTGACGGAAGTCAGAAGTAACTTGGACAATGTAAGAGTTTTCTGAGTGATGCCAGCTCAAACTTCAAGGCCTGTTTCCATGAGTTTATTTCTTGAAATATCAATAGTTAATAGAACCTGACAGAATCCTTTTTACTGAGATACCAAGGCTATCATTCTTTGTTATAAACCCAATTTCCAGCTTATAGCTTATAACAAAACATGGAAGCATCTGCTAATGAAAGGCCCAAATGGTCATGGTTAATTTATTACCCTAATCAATTTGAGAACAGAAGAGAGTGAAATTCTCCATTGGGTTATAATGATCTGATTGGTGTTTCCCCTGAGGGTAAAGCACACCAAGGATGGCAAGAGGAGTCACAAATCTATGAAATTTATAATCCCTTAATATTTGTGATTATTGCCCTTTATTTACATGAAATTAAACTGATGTAGGTTGATCTTCTTCTTTGAGAAACTCTTCCCTGATAACTGTTGCAGCAATAAAGAAAAATGGAAACATGAACCAAACCAAATTACTTCAGCATTTTTTACAGAGTGGAGGAAGAAATTTGTGTGTGTACCCACTGATAATCAAGCAAATATTCTCAGGACCCATAATTCTATTTTAGTAAAGAAGTCAAGTATTTTAAAATAATGCACTCATCAAAGTGACAGTGCAATATCTTAAACAAACAGAGATTATGAAACAATTAGAGAGAAACTTAGCTCTTCAGGAGTGAGGATCATTGTTTTAATATCATAAGCTTAAGAATTAGCTCATAGCATATAATGTGGTTCTAGAGGGATAAATAATTTGCTATTTATGTAGATTACACAGAAAGCAAAGACTTATATTTACTATTCTTAGAGATTACTAAGTGCTGTAAGATTGTCATTTTAACACAGAGAAAAAAATCTAATTTGCATTAATACAATAGTTGGCAGTGAAGAATTAATAAGTTATAAATAAGCCTATCAAAATGAGTCAACGTGGAAAAATTTTGTCACATTTTATTCCACTTTTCATGACTATTTGCAATTAATAGAAACCAAGACAGATAAGATTCACTGCAAACTTTCTACAACTTTCTATAAATACGTGTTTTGTTGTTTATGATAATTTCATCTTGAATATGATATGAATCTGATACTTAAGACAAAAGCATTTTCTTTATCTCTTCAAAGCCAAAAATATACCCCACTTATCGTGTACACACACAGTTCTAATAGTGACAATGTTTCAGTTTTTTATGTTATACATAACCTCGGTATCCTAAATTTATCCATTAATTAATTCAATTTAACATTAGATTAGGGCTTCGATTAACTGAGGATCTTGAGAATGTTGTTTAATCAGACATGCTTGAGAACATAAGTGCTATTGATGTGAGGGTGTTTGTCAAGACTATAATTTAATTAAACACATTATACTTCCTTAATTTTAAATATTTAACATAAATACTATTAACTTATCTCAGCACTATATAAATATGAGAACTTTGAGACATTCATATTTATAGTCTTTTCATGGGAAAGTAAACTCAATCCTTAAAAGTCTTATAAAAATTTTATGAAACATACAACGTATGCTTGCATTATATAGCACACTCAGAAGGGTTAGTTCACACATGTACCTGTTTTTGAACCAATATTACACACCAGTCCAAAAATTCATCTTGATTAGATGACCCTAAATTCTTATGGAAAATACTCTTAACTTTTGTTTTCTATAAGATTTTTTCACCTGTATTTTGGCACAAAGTGCTATAACTTCAGTTTCCTTGTTTTCTTGGGATTCTGGGACTATTAAATTCACACAAGCACATAATCAGAACAGACCTCCTTGATTTTGAGAGAACTTGTCGTTTAATTCATTAATGCTCTTCAGAGGTTAGTGGATGTTTCACATTTACACAAGAGAGGTTTGGAATTTTCTCAGGCCCAGACACGCAGGCGCAGAAAAGGCACGCAGCCTCTGCGGCAAAGCGGTAGGAGGGCAGAGGCAAACGTGGAATTTAAACCCCCCCCATCCAGGTTTTAAAGGGCGGTGCTGCTTTCCTGGGAGCATGATATATTTTAAAATTTATTTCCTTTCCATTCGTAGACAAATAGATAAATCAATGAAAATGACTAACGAACTGATTAGCTATGGACAGACCAATGGCCCTCACCATGACCCAGGGAAAAAACAACAGAAATAAACCAATGCAGAATTCGAAGGTGGAGGAGGCAGGCAGCGGCGAGAAAAACACAAAATCAGCAAAAGGGGAGCCTTAGCGTTGCTCGGGATTTACTCCTGCGAACTAGAAAATACCTCCCTAGGTTTAAGCAGCCCACGGGGAGCATTTTTGAGAAAATGTCCTTTATGGGCCTGGCAGTTGAGTCCACTTGGGCATGTCAGTGGGACACCTGCCAAAACTGTCAATGTATAATTTACAAAAAATTAAAAACATGAGTCTCATATAAATAATAAATAGATGCCAGAATGCATTTAAACTTATTAACGAGGGAACAAGCAGAATAAGAAATTTGATTCAAAAGTATTTGAGAATCAGTGTGTATGCAAGTCTATCAGGAAAATCACACTGAGAGCGTTTGTCACGTTAAAGGCAAAACTGGTTCATGTCCTACGGGGCAATGAATCGACAGCTGGCCTCTGACTCACCATGGTTCAATTTAGGATTATTTGACTTTACAATGGTGCAAAAGTGATAAGCATTCCATAAAAAACACACTTTTAATCTTGAATTTTGATCTTTCCCTAGGCTGGTGATATGCAGTACGATACCCTTGTGGTGCTGGGCAGTGGCCATGAGATGACTGCCCAACTGTAGGCTAAGTGTGCTGAGCACATTTAAGGTAGGCCTGGCTCAGCTCTGCGTTTGGTGGGTTAAGTGTTTTACATGCATTTTTGACTTAACAGCATTTTCAGTTCACAAGGGGCTTTTGGGGCGACGTGGCTCCACCATAAATTGAGGAGCATTTGTATAACATTTTGCATTATCTTCTCTACCTGACCAGATTTTTGCATCTTTACAGACAAATATCTATGTTAGCATGGACGTTCAGAGGCTCTAGACCCTAATCCATAGTCAATAACATATCAGACGAGCAAGACCCTTAGAGACCTAAATGATCCTTGGGTGTGCTATTAAGGTTTATTTCAGTGCAGTATTAAGAGTTGTGCTGCCATTCTGTTGCCTGTTTCCAGTGTTGGGGTACTTTTTCTCAATACTGAATAACTAGCAGGCAATCAGCTATGGCCAAATTTTTTCCAAGGAAGACTAATATCTTTTGAGTGTTGAGAATAGGGATTTCAGGTTGCCACCAATAATTTCTGTTTGTTCTCAGTAGTTTATATTATCAAGAAAGTGGACATTGTTGCTGTATACCATATAAAATTGAATAAAGACCTGAGGATGGGAGTCATCTCTTCAACAGTATCTTATCTTTTTATAGCAAGAACTCCAGGGAGTGAGTGATGGAAGGTGGCCAAGGCAAATAACCTTGGCTTCAGTGTCCCTTTGCCATTGTAGCTGTTTCTAATTACGGGCTTCTGGAAATTTTGTGCCAACTTAAATTCCATGCTAATATGCTCATTACCTCTGTGTAATAAAACTGGCCCAAGTGAATTTAGTTGCGCAAAATAAAGCTACTGCCATAACCACAGATACTTTGAATACAGATGATCATGAGATGCGTTTTTCTTCAAAAACAATATTAGTGGTCTTGTTAGAAACCTTGTTAAACCTCATGCTCACTCTTATACCCATTCACGCACCAGCACACAGGTACACCTACCCACACAAACCGACTCAAAATGTTTTCAGAAGTATCATGGCTACGTTTATTTTTTCTTATTTGTGTATAGTTCCCCACTCTCGGAGTTTGTAGCAAACATCTGACCTTTGTTTAATTGGAGGCAACATTAGACAACTGCTAGGAGTTTTCCCTCTGCTCCAATTTGATCTTCTTCAGCTCCTGACTTGATTTGACATGTTAGACAGCAATGTCAAAAATGCCCCAGCAAAGTCCCTGAAACACCTGCACACTGTCTGAGCTCCACTGTGCGGTAGCTGAAGTTGATTTCGATGGAAGCCCTGGTGTTTTTTCCTCAGACTTTCTAACTGACTCACGGGATGAGAACTGAGGAAGCCAAGCGGGGCCCTCTTCAATTGTTTCGTATTTTTCCCACGAATACGCTTTCCAGTCTACACAGCTCGAAAGATGAAATGGCAACATTTGTGGGACAGGGTGCATATCTGATACAAATTTCCAAACAAAGGAAATTACCTTTAATTACACTTTTTTCAGACCTTAAAAATGTATTCCAGTCTCAGAAATTATTTTGTGACTCACTCAAAGTTTAAAATAAGTATGAGTCAGAATAATTGGGACCCTTCTGCTGTCTCCTAGAAATTGTAGAGTGAGGGCTTCTAGGGGGAGAATTTCAGGCTCAAGGGAATTTACTCTTTTATGTTCCTTCCTAGGAGGGACCTTACTCCTGAAGCTGGATGGCAGGGCTGATGTAGGATTGTTTGATTCTTTTACCAAGTCATGGCATTTGTCAATTTTCTCTTTGCCTTTTCCTTTGATTTTACACTGATGCTTTTCTGATTATGAGACCCGTTATAAATTGTGAAACATTTTGAAGATGCCTTCCCATGTTTGTGAATTATACCTGTGGCTTATTTTTTGTCTTTTTTGGAGTGATCAGGGACGTTTTGGCTTCTCACAGACCTAGCATGGAAGCCTTCCTGAAAACTCTGTGTGGAGGGAGTCAGCTACCCTGAAACAGACATCGAGGAAGAAACCGGAACAGCCTGTTAGCAGAAAAGCACTAGGTTGGCTAATAATCATATGGAACACTTATGTAGCTATTTTCATTTCCCAAAGCATTTACAAACAGCAACTAAATAAACCTCTCAGCATCCCCATTAAATAGATAAATAAGTATTATTATCCTAGCATTCTCTTTGATAGAGAAAAAAAATCTTTACTGGTTTATAACTGCAGGAGGAGATTATTTCAGAAAATGACTCTGACTCCTGTGTCCGTAAGCTAGTCTCCAGCTCTACCTGTTCCAATTTTCTTTTCAAGAGAACTGATTAATTGGTGCTAGTGTTAGCCATCGTCAAAGTTCAATCAATGCCATTTCTCTCTGGTGTTGTAGGTTCAAAGAGTTCCTAAGAGCTGAGTGTCTGGGAAGGTTTCATTAGAGTCTCAACTTGATAAAGAAAAAATGAAAAAAAAAGTGAACTCTGTGGAGAGACCAAGCTGCCCAGGCCTCTCCCATGCAGTTAGCAAGTCCCCCTGCTCAGCATTAACGATGTTCCACAGACACGTAATTAAACAAGGCCTGGTGGAGGACGGCATGCTTATTAACGTTTGGTCACCTTCAGAGTTTGCACCTCTTTCCATTGCTCGAGGCATGTTTATGTCCCTTCTTATTGTTTTCTCAGAGGCAGAGAGAGTCACTGCCTAGAGGTACCAGCCTCAGGGAAGATTTATTTCTGAAGATTTTTCTGAAGAAAAATTAACGGCCTGCTTTTATTCAAAGAAAGCGCGTGGACATACTTTTCTGCGACTGAAATGCAATAGGTTTACCAGTGCTGCCATGGCACAAATATGCCACTTTTGACGGCCTTTGCCTTTTAAAACTTCAAGGTGCAAGATCGATTTTCATTTAGGTTCTTCTATTTTGGCTGAAAGCCTTCTGAAGGTGGAGAGAGCAGTGGCTGAGAGTGCGGGATTTAGTGTCAGACCAATCTGCCAAGTTGTTTAATCTCACCAAGTATTAGTTTCTCAACAGTAAAATGGGACCGTTGATGATACATGCCTGAGTGGCTTCTTCAGGTTAATGATATAGCATTTTTATTTCTTTTTTTAAAATAAATAAAATTTTATCTGTTTACTTTTAGAGAGCAGAAGGGAGGGAAAGAGGGAGAGAAATATCAATGTGTGGTTGCCTCTCATGCGCCTCCTCCTGGGGACCTGGCCTGCAACCCAGGCATGTACCCTGACTGGGAATCACACCGGTGACCCATTGGTTCACAGGCCGCCACTCAGTCCACTGAGCCACACCAGCCAGGGCATGACACAGTGTTTTTAAAGTGAGAGCGCAGGGATGGGCCTATAGGCTCAGTAGATATTAGGAACTATCATCACCTTGACCATTGTTATCATCGTCTGACAATGTTACACACAATTTAAGAACAGAAAATAAGAAAGTTTGTGTTTGGAGAGACAATAATCGTATAAACCCGAGATTAATTGAAATCTGTAAAATTCATCTTGGTTTTGCTTGGTCCCTCAAGGATTGATCAGCCATAGTCACAAGAGAATCAAGGGTTTCTGGAGTTTAGGAGGACCTCAAGATAGGATGCCAAGTTAAGTAAGCCTTTAGTTAGAAAACCCAGAGGAAACTCAGGTTCGCTTTATATAAAGAGCTAGGTAGGAGAAAGGGTTGAATTTCCTGAGTGTCTGGAAAGTTCTATAATCCAGAAGTAAGTAGGAAATATGTCATGTAGTGGCACCTAAGTACACAGATGCCTCACACCTTCATGAACTTCAGAAGGTCAGGGTATATCTTCAAGTCAGTAGACACTGGAAATCCAGAGGAAGTTAGCAAAGCCTAGGGCACAGACAGCCTGTGAGCAGGGCCAAGATTTGTTAGCCTGCATCTAAATGGTGGTCAGACAGGTTCCTGACACTGTGGAGGCACCACCGGGCTGTGGGCGCTCAGCAGAGCCTGGACAGGCGTAACCAGTCATCGCTAATTAGCATGGGTGATGCTCCTTTGTTCCCTGTGGTCTACCAGAGAGCCACAATAGGGGAAGTAGTGCAAACTCAATGAGACTCAGTCAGAGTATATCAAAGATACTTAAAGCAAAGGAACCTGGGCCTATTCAGGTTGTTAAAATATCCTATCTCTTAATGATTTCAAGAAATTTTGCAGTTTGAGATTGTGGATAAAGTTTGCAAGGATGTAGACTTGGTAAGCTGGTAGACACTTGGAGTTACTGGTATTTGGGTTTCATCCACTCGTTCCTTCATTTGTTTGGATATTCACTTCAAAACATTTATCGAAACACATGTGACCATGACTGAGACATTTGCAACATGATTATATGTCCAACCAGTGTTAATACATTCTGTATTGCATATTTAAGAACCAAAACAAACCAAAATTTGTATTAAATTAGATAGGGGGATTTAACATATTCTTAGTATTTTTATAGTCACATTAAAAAATGGTAAAACACTTATTTTTTTAAATATTAGTGTTTTAGAACATAAGTAATATAGGCATACTCTCTTACTGTGCATGGTTCAAAACAGAGAAGGGATTAAAACAAGACATGAAAATCTCCCTTCCTCTCTCCCTATGCATCCCACCCTGGTTACTGTCAATGGACTTGATGTACTTTTAATTTTTCAGTATGTGTATGTGCGTATAGATATATACAGCTTCACTGAGAACATGTCATACATATTATTAAAGGATTGCTCTGATAACTTAATGATGTGCCTTAGAGATTTTTTCATGTTGGTACATTTAGGTCCCTTGGGTAAGCCATGAAATGTTTGGGCTGCAACTTATTTACTACTAATTATGCATACCCTACCTTTTGTTACTTCAACAAATAACGCAGCATTTTTATATACTCATTTTTGGGCACATGTAAACTACAATTGCAAAGTTACAAGATAAATATAGTTTCAATTTTGATGTATACCTCCAAATAGCTTTTCACTGATTTCACCAGTCTGTAATTCTACTAATAATGTTTGCATACAGGGAAGGGTGAAAATTATTGGTGTTCTGTGATAATGTGTTTGTGTACTTGTTACCAAAAGTATTGATATGAATGCCAATTTTTCAGTTAGACAAATATTGTAATAACTTAATAATAACTTTTTCTCGAAGTATTCACAAGGTTGATTTAGGATCTGCATTGCTATTGATCAAAGCAGTCTTTGTGAAATCAATGATCTTTAGGCTCCTGCCATATTTTCTTTTCTTTTAGAAATAAGTTTCACTATTTCAGCAACTCGAATATCCTTTCTCCACCCTTTTTAAAGAGAACACTGAGAGGGAGTAGTTGAAAGTACTGAAGTCTCTATAAAAGCCCGAGGTAATCCCACCAAAGTCCATCAAGTGTCTGACAACTTTGAACAATGTTAATGAGTAAGCATGTCTTTCCTTTTGTATCTGGAGGGTTCTATGTAATGGGTCCCATTCAGAGATGACAACGGAAGCAAAGAGTGAAACGAATGCGGAAATACAAACAGGTGAATAAAATGTAGCAAATAGAAAAACGGGGAAATAGCATAACAGTTGAATAAGAAACTTCAAGAAGCATGGTGCAGACTTAAGAAAAGTGGAGTTAAATAGGAGTCCTTCAATAACTGAAATGCAGTCTCCAGGTTTGCATGGCACAGTTCACCAGGATGACTTTAAGTCAGTGAGGGTAGGAGGGGTAATATTGGAATCAGGGCAGACTCATCAGGATCCCGATGCAACAGCTGCCATTCTCCTGCTGTTTTCCAGAAACTGAGAGGATGGATGCAGACTGATAAAAGGGTCGCATATAAAACCATACAAAATACAGTAATAAGGCATTAACTCTCCTTATATTAATTTAAGATTCATTACTTATTCTTTTTCTTATTTAATATCTCAGGAACTCCATAATATTAGTAGTCTCAGTGAGACTGATATGTCTCAGTTGTGGGGAACTGCCCTGCCTGGTATCAGAAGCTGTAACCCCCACCAAGGCTAAGGCTGAGGGAACGACCTTGGAACCATAAGCCAGCAAGGAGACAAAAGCTTATCTCCCTGGCAGGAGCCCCGCTTCTGCTCCTTTTACTTCACCCTGCCTGGCCCTCAATGCTTGGTCGGTTAGCCAATGACGGATAAGATTCCCGATTCCCCAAGGGGGGATGACCTAAGACAGGCATGACCACGTGGGAGGCCCCCAAGGAAGGACTTTGGGGGCTACAGCAAAAGGGGGTGATGGACCCTCACCCCTTGGCTTTGACAAAGCCTGAATGCTCATTGTCTGCAAGAAAATCTCCTTATCTCTTGGCTGCCTTAGTTCCCTAGCTCCACCTAAGCCTGAAGCAATGACAGGGTGGTGCTGCCCTGCGCTGGAAAGGGCGGGTTCCCCGGGTGATCAGGTCTAAGAAAGAATATGTAAAATCCCATGAAACCTGCTTTGTTTAGAATGCTCTCAGTTGAATGAGAAGGGTCCAAGGAGGAAGTAAGTTTGTTCCTTAAAGTCTTTTACAGCTCTTTGACCCTGACTCAAAATAAGCCCTCAGACTTCCTTGTTGTCTATTGTTTGATCCTTCCTTCCTGGCAATAAGTAATGAGCTTTACCTGAATTCTTATGCAAATGAACCCAATAAAAGCCTGCTTGGCTAGAGAAAGGGGCGCTCTCCCTTAGGGTGCTCTTCCCTAGGGAGGGTGGCCCTGCACACTCCCCACTAGAGAGAGTGGCCTTCCTGTTCCTACTTCCCCACAGGACTCTGTTGTCAGTGTGTATGTTTTTCTCGGGTGTCGACGAGCCATCCACAGTGTTCCACAGTCACTGCAGGGCATGGTGGCCGTGACACTCAGTGACAGTGAGATACAGAAGGTGACTTATATAATGACCAATTATATCATCAATCAGCAGAAGACCTCTATATGATCCCCCTTCTCCTGGTATTCTTACCCTTGTATTGTTCCCTTACACAGAGTCACCAGGCTGACGTGGGTAACTAATAGGATGTTGCAAAGTGGTGGTGTACGACTTCTGAGACTGGGTCATAAGACATGACAGCTTTCACAGTATTGTCTCATGAATGACTTGCTCTGGGGGAAGCCAGCTGCCATGTTGTAAGAATGGTCAAACAGCCTTCTATCCCCTTGAGGAAGAACTGAGGTCCTGGCAGACCATGAACCCTACCTAGATAGGATGTGAGTCACCTTGGAAACAGGTCCGCCAGCCCCAGTCAAGTTTTTAGATGACTGTAGCCTTGGCTGGTATTTTACTGAAACCTCAGGAGAGTCCCTGAGCCAGAACTACCCAGCTAGTTTGTTCCCAGATTCAGAACCCACATATCCTGCATGAAAGAAGAAATGCTTACTGTTTTAAGAGGCTGAAAGTAAAATCAGCAGAAGATATGACCCCCTAAATTTAGGGTTTCTGATGCTGTACCTTGTGCTATTTCCAACCTTAATACTCTGCCAGTGAGACCAAAGCAAGGTTTTTGAGTCCATCAATCATTTTAAATATTCCATAACTCTATTGCATGATTTTAATATTTCTTACAGAACTGAGTTTAGTATAATGTGGTTCATCTTTGCACTTCATCCAAAGGATCTGGTTATTGAAGATCAAAGAGGACCTTGTGAGAAGTGCTGCGCCTGGAAGATATCTAATAGCATGGGTCATGGAAGAGTTAGTCTTAGAGAGAAAGGACTGCAGGGGAGAGAGAATATTCCATGTCAGATGAAAGCAGAGGGTGGGTCGGTTTATGCCTCAGTGTATTGAGCTGCCAGATTTGCTAAATTGTTTAATTGCGCATTTTACCCTTGAGACTTGCTTGAATATTTTCTTTATAAAAGCAGCAATATATGTGCTTTCCTTCTGACAGAATTGGGTATTTTATGGATTTAATTTTGTTTGTCCTGAAGATTTTAAGGATTATTTTTTACCGGTTTTTGGAAAGTCGTAGTAGGTAATTCCTGACTACTCAGGTTATGCCTTTTGGTGCGGATGACTTCATATAGTCCTAATGGAAAGGGAAAGTGGACATTGCCTTTCTCAGGGTGGTTCATTTCAGAAATGCTGAGAAGTAAAGGCCCTGACATCACCCACCATCCCATCCTTCCATACTCCAATTCCACTATGTTTTTAACAAATATTACAATGAGCCTAAAATCTACTATGTCAACAGAAAACGAAAGCACTAGGTTCCCTCTGTGGTAGTGCTGGGATTTCACTGGGCGCTGTCTACGGTTCTTTCAGAGTCTCCTGTTTCATGTCTTCTTTTTAGTCGCAGTGCCAAGCATGTGCACAGCAAAGAGTTTGATAACTCTTGATGGATGGCTCTTTGTCCAAATGAAAGATTTAAAATGTTTTAACATATTGGTCCTCCCTTCCTCTTTGTTGCCCCTTTCTCTTTGCCCCATGCGTTTAGTAAATACTGAGCACCGACACGGTACCATTACCTCTTCGTTTGCTGGAATTCTAGAAGCTGGTGAAATGTGGCAGGGAAGAGTCATCATAACCACAACTAAAACTTTGTAGCTTACAAAGTTCCTTTAATCAGTCTTTTATTTATTTATTTCCCATAGAAAGTCTTTATATAGACTTTATTAGTTTCACCTGGAAAATGTTCAATAGTGTGAAAATTAAGTTCAAGGCCACTGGAGAGTCAGTAGGAAAGCCAGAGCTCAAATGCAGGGATCCTGGCTCTGCATCCAGGCGTCTGTTCTCTGTGCCACGTTGCCTCTCCGAAGATGAAGGAGCATGAGTTACCATCAAAGCCATATCACCAGCAATTTTCTAGAGAAGATCACATAGGCGGTAGCTTAGTCCGAGATGCCTGCGGTGTCTGTTCCATTAGACTTTTGTTGAAAATAGGACTGTATAGTGTTCTGGTGTGCAGAGTGGTGCAGTCATTCCAAGATAAGAGTGTCGGTTTTCTCGGTCCTTGTAAGTAGGTGCTGCTTCTCCTTTTCTCCTTGGAGCCCCACTTACCTGATGATCCTGTTTTTCACCCTGCCACAGGCCCAGATTGTCATGTCACCCTTTGCTTAGATTTTCATCAGGTTCTTAGTTGTGAATAACTTTATGGTTCACCATGCTGCAATTGTGAGTGTAAACCACTTGTTACTGAGTTTCCTTTGAAGACATGCTATTCCTCTAAAACAACCATCCTGGGGAAGGATGGTAGAGTGGTTCTGGCTTTGTGTTGTCCCCACCAGTAAGCACACTTGGCAATGCTCTGCAGGGGTGGGGAGAGCCATGCCCTTTTCCTTGGTAAAAAGAAGAGGTATAGTTAGTTCTGGATCCTCAGAATTGCAAAATTGGTATTTCTTAATCTTTTCTTTTCATTTCCTCATTATTCTAATGACAGCTGTTATTGTAGAAACATACCACCTTCCAAAATTGAATCAGGAAGAATCAGAAAACCTGAACAGATAATAAGAACAAATAAAATTGAAGTAGTAATAAAAAAAACTCCAAGAAAATAAAAGTCCTGGACAGGATGGCTTCACAGGTGAATTTTACCAATCATTCACGAACTAACACCTATCCTTCTCAAACTATTCCAAAAACTTCAAGAGGACGGAAGACTTTCAAGCTCTTTTTATGATGCCAGCATTATCCTAGTTCCCAAAGAAGATGAAGACACAACAAAGAAAGAAAATTATAGGCCAATATCCCTGCTGAATGTAGATGCTAAAATCCTCAACAAGATATTAACAAACTGGATCCAGCAATACATTTAAAAGATCATACACCACGAGCAAGTGGGATTTATTCCTTTAAAAATCAAATAGGACATTCATTTTAAAAAGTGAGCCATAGTTGTTACCGGTGTAACTCTATGAATTCTGATCAAGATTTAAAATAGCTCTTTTATTAATTGCATATACACAAGAGAGATTCTCATTTTACAGAAAGTTTAGCTAGCTTTCAACTCCAAATACACACAAAGGTCACTCAAATAAAACCAACATGCTGGTGCCCAGTTAGCTTTCCTGAGACTCATATGTAACTGGTCTGGAGAGGGTCCCAGCCAGAGACGTGATTTGCAAGTCCTGCAGGAGATTCTGACAGGAAGCCAGCAAGGGAGTCTGCTATGGATCCAGAGCTCAGGGGCAGAGGGTCTTCTGCTGTTGACGGCCCATTCTCTGCTATGAGCACCAGGATCTCACCAATCCCTGAATGTGAACCTGACAGGCTCTCTGATAAATTTAAATATATTTCCATGTTTCTCAAAGGGCGGACCAGAGGCACATTTTTTTCAGCATCAACTCTGTTGTCATTACAAATCAGAATATTTATTAGAGCCTGAAGCTTCACATTTTTAATAAATTCCCTCAGTGATCCTAATCTATGTTAAAATATGAGAACCTATACCATATGAGAACCTATACCTATGTTAAAATATGGGAATCTATACCATATACCTACAGTGAGAGGGACCTATTGTGTTTTTAACATCTCCTTTGTAATTGAATGTGGCCATATCTATTTATAAATGCCATTAATCTATTGAAGTGGTCAGACTAGTGGTGAGACTAGCTTTGTTATGAAATGCTTCACCTTTTGAATGTGTCTAATTGCTTCTCTCTGTGTGTGTGATGTCATTTATACTGCTTCCCTAAATCTCGTATACCCTAGGAGCTATGACTGACTATTGGCTTACTTGGTTTCAGGCTAAACACACTGTGCAAGAACATTTCAGGGGTGGCATTTTATGCATCCTATTGTACCGTATCAGTAGGCACATCACAGCTGGCTTTCCCACTGCTAGCTGGCTGCTGTGATCCCTGGGTTAAGGTGGTGACAGCCAGATCCATGCTGTGCAAAACCAAGTTTGCCCCGTCACGATCAGGAAGCAACGACCCTTTGACACTGCACAGATATCCGGCACCCTGTTAGCCTTTCACCTACAGAGTTTGCATCCATAAATTGATTATTCTATTAGGGGTTATGAAATGGAGAAGTTCTATTATTCCTTCTAAGATATTTCCCATTTCACTTTTCTCTCTCTTATCACCAATTGACAGGTAATATGTATTTCACTTAGTTGTTTCCCTCTTTGCAACTTCCATGATGATTAGGATTTTTTCAGTAAATATTCAGTGAATAAATGATTGAAGTGAACAGCAATATCTAGAGAGGCCAGATAGCATTACCAACATCACTCATCAAATCACTAATGAGAAGGAAAAACATAACCTTGACAGCTGTCAGTTGGGAACTGGCCTGCTTGAAGGCGAGCCTTTGGCATACTCCTGGTGGATATTTAAATTTGCTCAGAATACAACATCAGACAAGTTCACTCTGAGACCCCAGTGAAGTGGGACAAAAGCCAGAACCCACCATAATCTTATCTAGCTACAGACAAAACATGAACACTGCCAAGTCCTGAAATAACCAAACATGTCCTCTCCCAGCTAATAGTTGTAGCTTCTGCTTCTTACAATGACAACTTTTGTTACGCTCCACTCCTCCTTCCACCTAGGTATAAATTATCAATACATCTACATTGCATTACCTGTGGTTGTGGAAACAAGTCCTCAAACTGGGGAGCTGAAAACAGTAGAAATTTATTCTTTCACAGTTCTCGAGGCCAGTGTCTGAAATCAAAGTGTTGGCAGGGCAGTATTCTTTCTGAAGGTTCTAAAGAAACATCCTTCTTTATCTGGTGGTTGCTGGCATTCCTTGTTTTATGGAACCATCACTCCACTCTCCACCTCCGTATTCACTTTGCCTTCTGTTCTTAAATCTCAGTCAAATCTCCCTCTGCCTCATGCTTCCTAAGACACTCATGGTAGCATTAAGGCCCCACATGGCTGATCCAGGGTAATCTCTTATTAAAATCCTTCACTTGATGACACTTGCAAAGACCTTTTTATTAATATAAGGTAATGTCCACAGGTTCCAGGGATCATACCTAGAGCAAAGTGCTTCATCTTTGAGCCTCTGCACTCTCATTCCTAACTACCTTCCCTCCCTAAGCCAAAATTCCATCTGAATGGCATACCACCATGGTCTCCCTGCTGATACAGTCCCCCTTGTTACAACGAGTAATGAAGCCTGCTGTGTGGCACAGGTGGGTTCCTGGTGGACTCTGGCTGGTGGATGGAATGGGTCTTGCTCTCATCTGATACTAGACCTGAAGATTTCAATCTCTCCAGATCTTCTTTTTTTCCTTAAAACATCTAATAGTCCTTGAGGGATCTAAGTCAATGGTTTCTATGGGGCACAGGGAGTTATTAAAAAAAAAAAAACCTTTGCCATTTACGTGTAATTATAACACATTTGAGGGCATTTTATTCTTTTAAAAAATTACAAAGAATTGTCCTGGTTTTCTGTTACTAGATATAATTTAAGTGCCCTATGCCCTTGGACCAGAAGTATAAAGTATTAAACTATTTTTAAAACTTATTCTGGAAGTTAAAGCTTATCTTTTAAAATGCATTGCCTCGGATAAAGGGCAGAGGTCATCATTCTAAATGACATTTTGTTTGAAATTATACATTATTTCTGATACCTGTGGTTTTTCTCTTAAAACTTTTATCACCTGAAGTGACCTCTCACTAAAGGCTTTTGCAAACGGGAAGTCTCTGATGTGTACTTTAACTTCAATTATAGAAATATATTTTAAGCAAAGACACTGGTATAGATGTTTAAAACACTGCATTGGTGTGAAAGTGAAGATAAAGAAAAATTATGTTCCATCAAATATTCAATACTATAGTATGAAAGTTATCGAAACAATACATTTTGCCAGAGACTAGACATAAAAGTACCTTTTTCTTAATGTTTGAATTATAATGTACAATTATAGAAATATCATAAGAACTTTGTTTTTTTTCTGAGAAGATGGAGGGGGTGGTTGTGGCATTTATTCTCATATTACCCTTGTAATATTAATTGTCTAGTTGTTCCCTTTAAAAATAATTGAGGATAAACAGTATCATGAATATATGTGTGTATACACCTTAATGTATGCCTGAAGGTCATTAGTGTTTGGAGAACCCTAAATAAAAATCTGTGCTAAAAACTTTGATTAAACTTTAAAAATGTTTTTAAACCCACTCTACTGGTGGGTTTATATGTCAGTATAAGATTGATGAGAAATAAGAAATGTGTGTGTTTGTGGTTGGCTAGAAATATCACTGGGCTCTGAGTAGAGATAGGGGTCAACCCAGGACATTTCATCCAATGAGATCAGCAGTTATCAAAGTCTTCCATTCAGATGTCCAGTTAGAACCACCTATAGGACTTTTAAAACATAGCAATGACTAGACTAAATCTGAGTATTTGAGAAGGAGGAGGACTGAGTAAGGAGGTCAGGACACTGTGGGTTTGTCACCACATCTCTGTCTAAATTAGTGTGTTGTATAAAGGGAAATTCTGGATTATTTAAAATAAGGTCCATTGCACATCATCATAAACAAGTTAACAGAATAGTGTGAAGCAACCAGTTGGTGTGACATTTAGAGGTACCGATCACCTTGACTGCTGAAAGTATGTCTTTGTTTAAAATGTGAAACAAAAAGGGTAGAAAAAGTACTACCATGGTTTCAAATGAAGAGGGGGGGAAGAGATGAGAAAATAGCTTTTCTAAAAAATCAGATAATAAACAGTTAGAAGGATAAGATTCTTGTAATCCCCAACCAGCAGATCTCTTGCCCAGGATTTCTGGCAATGTCAACCACCAAGAAAATGCTGCCATGTGAAATGCAGAGATTAGGAGATACCCCATGATCAAAGAAGTGAAGCCAGATTGAGAAAGAAGGGTCTTGCAGTACACTGGAGTTATAAACTATAAGGAAAAAAAATATAGTCAGAAATAGAAGGAAGGAAGGAAGGAAGGAATATGGAAAGGAAAGGGAGAAAAAGAAAAGGAAAGAAAAGAAAAGAAAGAGTTCCTTACTCAGAATATGCAGCAAATATAATGGTAAGTTAGAACGTTAGGTTCCAGAAGGATAAGAACAGACAACTTAAGGAGCTCACTAAAGAGGGAGAATCCCTACTACTGAAGTGAACACTTACTGGCAGAGGAAAAGGGCTTACCCCCAGCCCAGTCAGCGCTTTAATGACAAAGGGGTGAAATACTGCAGAAGACAAGGAGATATTAAAGAGGTAAGACAGGATTGCAGGTTCTTATCAAGAGGAAGAAATCCTTCTTAGAACTTGAGGAGTGAGAGAAGCCCTGGGAAAATCACCTCGGGCGGAAGACATTACACTTACATTACTTCTTAGCAGAATCACACTTCAAAATGAAGCCCCAGTTGACCTATTTGGGGGGTACAAATACAATTAGGATTGTAATAGGAGTCATTCAATTATATGTTTGGGGAGATTAGGTTATCTTTAGCCATTCATCAACAGGAAAGTTGTGAAGAACTTGATGAAAATGAGGTCATGAAAATAGAATATGAAGGGCAGAATATAATCCTAGATTCAGGGATATTGCTTGAACAGGACACCTTGGAAGATAGCAATGTTATTACATGAGCCCACTAACACCCCCCCCCCCAACACACACACACAAAGTCAGAGCAACAGAGTCACAGTTGGCACAAGATATTCCAAGACACAATGGAAGCTCCCAGAACCTATTGATTTGAGTAATTTTATTCAGGGAACTGAAGCCCTTCAAACTAATCAAAATGTAAAAATTGCTCATATGAAATCCTAGAGGTTCAAAATATCTTCAGTCAGAAATAACATTTGGTGATAATGGGAATCAGAAGATGATTTTTTTCTCAGAAGTACACAGTTCTTTAAACTTTTGTAAAGGAATAGAAAAAGTAGAATCAGATATATTGGTAAACAGTGGTATTCATGCAGTGAGAACTAAGGTCAAGTTGGAAAAAGCTAGGTAGCCTATTAGAGACTTTGTGGTGGTATCCCATAGCCTGAATGCACACCTAACTGATTATTTTGGGGAAAAGAACACTTTAAAAAAAAGATTTTATTTATTTATTTTTATAGAGAAGGAAAGGAAGGGAGAAAGAGAGGGAGAGAAACATTGATCAGTTGCCTCTTGAACGCCCCCAACTAGCGACCTGGCCCACAACACTGGCATGTGCCCTGACTGGGAATCGAACCAGTGACCTTCTGTTCTCAGGCTTGCACTCACTCCACCGAGTCACACCAGCCAGGACAAAGAAAACTTTTTGAACTGAGATAAAAACAAATTGATTACCCATAAGACTGTGTAGGAGGCTAAAGGAAAACTGTAGAACTGCTTTCTTCAAGGCCTGAAACTAACATCGTGCATCTCATAAGTTGAAGTGAAGATTTTCTAAAATGTAAAGAGGATGAGGGAAATTCTTAATAATAAGTTTACAAAATGTGTGAAAAACTTGTACATTGCAAACTAAAACTTTGTGGTGAGAAATTAAAAACGTCAAAAATGGGGATATATATGCCATGTGTGTAAATTAGAAGACTAAATGTGGTTAAAATGTCAATTTTCCTCAAACTGATCCATAAATCAATCAAAATCTCAGCAGGCTTTTTCTTTTATATGGAAATGCAAGGAACTTAATTAGCAAAACTAATTTCCTAAAAGACCTACAGAATTAAAGGACATATTCTACCTGATGTCAAAATGTATCTTAAGGTAAAAATTTAAAAAATGGGCAAAATAATTTGAGTAAACACTTTATAAAAGGAGATATAAGAATTAACCAAAAAAAGGAAAAATATTTGATGTTGATCATCAAGGAAATGCAAATTATATACAAATAATCATGGCCAAATTTTTTTTAAGAACATTAATAGTATCAAGAGTTGGCAAGAATGTGGAGCAATTGGGATATCCACACTTGTGGAAATGTAAAATAATACAACCTGCTTGGAAAACAGTTTAGCTGTTCCTTACAAAGTTAGGTAAACATACACCTAGCACATAACTTAGGCATTCCATTCCTACATATTTATATAAGAGAAATGAAAACTTATGCATACACAAATACAAGGACACAAATATTATAGCATATAATCTACTCAACATATGGAAATTACTGAAGTGTCCATCAACACATAAATACATACCGAAATGGGATATTGATTGTCAATAAATTCAAAATGTACTATGGATACAAGGAACAAAATGGATGAATCTGAGAAACATGATGCTGAGAAAAACAATACAGAGAAAATAAATCATGCTGTTCGATGCCATTTGCATGAAGTCCTAAAACAGACAAAGCCAATCTGTGTTGACAACATTGAGATGAATGGTGGTGTGTGAGTTAACTCCAGGAAAGGCAAACAAGGAGATTTCTGGAGTCGATGAAAATATTCGATGTTTTACTGTGGTAGTGCTTAATTGTCAAGATGCACTGAACTGCGCACCTAAGATGGGTGCATTTTATTCTACACCCAACTATAGTGACCCAACTAAATTTGACTTGAAAAGAAGAAAGAGAATGAGGATGATTTCTCCATATGAAAAGATCTTTAGGATAAAATCTTAACTGAAATAGGTTGACCAGTGCAATGTATTTTATATAATTACAAAATAAATAAAATGAAACCTCTCAATTAAAGAAAACATCTTTCACTAAATATTGAATGCAAAGTAAAAAAGCAATCTAATTGTGTAGAGAATTAGTTGTTCAATCAGAAAGAGAGAATTCTTTCCCACAAACAGATGCAGTTAATTGTACTTTTTAAAATCACAAATTTAAAGATATCACTTGTACCAATTTATAAGATAAATCATCCTTCCAAATAAAGCAAGTGAGGGCAGTCAGTGACAGTGAGAAAACACAGATTTTGTTCTTTTAATAAAGATCCTGTGTAATCTACCCACTACTGTTTCCCGAGGAAACAAATGAAGCATTTAGGGAACTGAATTAGTTCAGCTGAATAAAAATAACAATACAACAGATTCTTCTTCCCTTACCGTTCCAGCAGACCTTGAATTCGCTTCAGAAGCTTTAGCCATTAGGCACTTTGCATTTAGGTCCATAGGTGATCTCTGCACAATCAAGTATGACAACAAATGGCAACTGATGGAATTTGGATACAAGACACTCCAGGTAAAACAAGCCTATTAAACGGTCCTACCCAAATAACTGTTTCCAAAACTAACTGGACTGCACTGAAACCGAGGCCTAACAGAACATGGATGTGTGGCTACATGAACAGAATTTCCAATAGTGATATGGGGTTTTTCAAACTCTGAACCAAGAGGTTGCTGAAAGTTTGCCCTTGATCAACTGAAGTAATTGTAACTTTAAGAAGAGGCCAAACTGGCTAGTTGTTGACATTATATTAAGGGACAGCCAGTAAAAGACTAAGCCTGCTGTCATTTAGGAGGTATATTTTATACCAGAAGACTAAAACTTTAAAAGAAAGCTCCTTGTTAATTCCACCATCCCTGAGATAATTTGTAAAACATAAAGACTCTGGCTTCCAGGGACCACTGTTCTTACAACAGTTAGGAAGTTAATTAGGAGGCTGCTGCCTTTATCCTAATACAGGAAAGCCCCAAGTAAGGAAAAAACTATGCCAATCAGTGTGATATCCTGAATTCTAGGCACTCAGAATGTCAGTATCCAGCAGAGATATTAAACTTCACAGAAGGTCATGCTTTTCCAGATTTTAGATGTTGTCTAATGGTTTATGTAGTGAAGTCACTGAAAAAAGTTTCTGAGTGATAGAGAAGCAGTTTGGCAGAAAGAACTGAGGAGGACCCTAAGTAACTCATCAACACCGAGTTGAGCATGTGATCTATCAAAACAGTGAAAGAAGAACTTCCAAAAGGGGGTGCACTTGCTGAGGCATAAATGTATTTAAAATAGCCTGGAGCAATTCGAGATATTGGCATCATAAGACCCATTCACAGACATGTGAGGACAAGGGTATATTTGGTGTGTCAGGCATTGTTCTTTCAAATGAGTGGGGATTGAGAAAGGGATCCCACTTGTGACCTTGAACTTTTTCAAATGCAGTAGTAAAGAGTCCAATGTGACAACCCAGTCAGATCTTGGATAAACCTGAAAGTCGGGTTCCCCAAGGCCTGATCCTTGGGAAACAGTAGTGGGTAGATTATATGGGATCTTTATTAAAAGAACAAAATCTGTGCTTTCTCACTATCACTGATTTCTAATAAGAGTGAGGAGTTACATTTGTATTTCATTGGTGATTGATCAAAATGCAGCCAAAAGGATTGGGAAAATTGGGTGAAGAAGACCTGGAACGTCTAACACTGGAATTCAGACATGAGAACTCATCATAGGACAAAAATTGTGCTGGAATTGGCAAGTGACAGGAATATTCAATGTGGGTGTGTGTATTTATGTCAGATATGAAGTAGCCCTGATGTTGGAAAGATGAAATGGTTTATTAAAAGAGAGTTAAGAAAAACACCTGGGTCCTGAAATTAACAGGAAATTGGCAGTATGCTTCAACTCTGTGTTAGGGATTTAAAGGAGAGGCCAGTCAAGGGGGTACTTACGGTGCCACACATAATTATGCCCATAGCAGTGGTCAAAAGAATACTAACTTGACATCTACTGAACGAAAAGTTCACTAATAGACCAAGGATCTATGAAGTTACCAAGAACAGTGATTTTTGTCTTCAGCCTATATATGCTCCATGGAAA
Organism: Tonatia bakeri; assembly: GCA_004024845.1. Taxonomy (NCBI): domain Eukaryota; kingdom Metazoa; phylum Chordata; class Mammalia; order Chiroptera; family Phyllostomidae; genus Tonatia; species Tonatia bakeri. The sequence goes on along the minus strand of PVIA01002281.1, from coordinate 197,394 downwards.
TTTTTCCCAGCCACAAGTAAGGTCCATTAAAGAGTTAATCCTCTAACAGTAAAATTAACTGGCCCAGGAAAGAAGGATGATTATTTAGGATATCTTAAATACTGTCCATTCGAGTAAGACAACCAAAGGCATTCTTTAACTGCTAGAACCCTCTGTGCAAACTCACACACACACAAAAGTTTGCCAGGGAACTGAAGTAGCAGTGGGGGCAGAAGCAGGAATACTGTAGTGAAGATTAACAAGACAATGAAAATGTATGTTAAGACAGAATGAACAAAATGGACATTGTCTTTCTGGAACATGTTAGATGCTGACTTCGATAATGGTTGTGATATTAATAACACTTACAAGCTTTGTGCCCTTTGGAAAATTTTCCTTCATTTTTGGTGTATGAATCTAATAAAAAATTACTGTGTGGGCTCTGCTTCTGTGTTTGTGGGTACTTGGGCTGGGTACTTGCTTTTATTGTGGCTGCTTATGTAACAGTTTCTAAAGTTGCATCTATAAATATCTCCTGTGTCTTTTGGTGACTCAGATCCACTGCGGTGTTATGGGCGTCCTATTTCCTTCCATCTTCATCAAAACACACAGCATCTAATTACACAGATTTTGCATAATCACAGCAACATCTTGTTTTGTTGTATGTTCGCTGTGGACAGAATCCTGCATTTTAGAGGAAGAACGAAGACCACATTTTATGAAGAGTTGGCAAGAACACCCAACCCATATAAATTCCTTATGAAAGCAGGTCTCATCCCATGAGTCAATGTAGTCATTTGTGACTTTTCAGTCAGGGAGCAAAATACCATTTGCCTCTGATGTTAATTTGGCAGCCAAAGTTCATATGTTTTGGAAGGTTTGTTTTATTTGGAATGCTAGCCCTGCCTTGAGACAGCAAACAAACAAGAGGCCGCTTTAGTATCAGAAATGGAATGCCCAAGATTATGAGCAAATCAAAGGTGGAAATTACCTAGGGTTTAAGAGAAATGCTAAAGAACATTTAGCATCTCTGAGTACAGTTTTAGAAACTGCCTTTATTTTGTGAATGGATAATAAAATGGAAAACGTCCTAGGTTGGCAGCAAGGAAATGCAGAAACAGATATGTTAAGATTCTTATGTTGAGAGACACATAAAAGTAGATACTCATGATTATATATTCAATCATTTTTATTCATGTAACAAGTATTACTGCGTGATGAACACGTGCCAGGTGCTTTCCCAGGCGCTGGGAAGAAACACAGGGAATAGCAGACAGACGGTCCTGCCCTTCGGGAAGCAGGAGAGGCAGACAGTACACATCGATATTGTCACATGACACCCATGGTGCTTAGGTGTGAAGTGCCAGAAAGTGACAGGTTGGGGATATAATTTTGAGATAGAGTGGTCCAAAATATCCTCCTTGAGGAGAAAATTGAGCAAGGATATAAAGAAGGTAAAATGTTTTGTTTTTAGTATCAGAATCAGAAGGAGAAGTGCTTCATCTAGATACATGTAATTGGTAAATGGAGCGTAGGAATTTGATATGAACATCTATAAATGGGAATAAATGGAAAATTCCTCTAGGGATTATGTTGAAGGTGATGACCTGTGATAGCAGTTTGGCTAACTGGCAATGGACAGGTTAGGATCTCTGAAAGATCATTGTCCCTCACTCCCAAATTGGGTAATGTCACTTGCAGTGAGAAAAAATTAAGACAAGTGCAAAACACTACCATTTTGGTGTCACTTGAATGTGAAAGTCATTCTGAAATGTAGCGGGAAGCTTGACACAGGCATAGCCACTTATTCAGCAGACAAAAATTTTACCGGACTATTTCAAGAATATATCACCTTCAGGACTGACTGAATAAAACAGCCACATTCTGTGTTAAAACACTGACATGGACAAGACTGCTACCGCTAAATCCAGAGTCACAGAGTCATAGAATTTTAATGTGGGACCAAGGTATTGGTTGTTTATTTTGTTTACAGGGCTCTGAGTCTCCTGACAATCAAAGACTTTCAGATATCAAACACACATTTTCTAGGTGTTGTGTAAAGGCACCATGACATGCGCACAGCCATGTGGGACTGTGAGGAGCATGGGCCCCCCTGCAAGTCCCAGTCCCCTGTGAAGCTCCATCATTGTTATCCATGGCCCCGATAAGAGGGATTCACCAATTTCCAGATATCCATAATAATTTTCACACGCATGGATCCTGCCTGTCATACTACAGTCGATTTTAAGTGTTATAGTGGTTTAGAGAGGGCACACAATATTATCTAGGTTTTCAGTGAAACACCAAGAAAAATGCCAAGAGCTCGTAATAACACACATAGAAACCATCAATTTTAGGGCAATTTTATAAGAGATCATCTTGAGGTTTTATGGGAATGACTTCTTGGCAGGTGTACTGTATCCCTGGTGCTCATTCTTTAATGAACATTGGTTGTCTAAATTATTTTGGAGGCCATACAGAAGACAGTGTGCTGGCCAGTCCAGATGTACAGGGATGGCACTAGGGGTGACAGAGCAAGCTGGAAGTGAATACGAGAATTGAAATATTACGAACTTGTAGGAATCAAGCCAGTATCCAATAAATGATATAACTGAAATCTTTAAGACATGGCTTGGGAATACCATAGCATTGAATGAGCTGAGTATATTCTTACATTGGGTGGTCTGGGATTCTATAAGCAAAGTGACTGGGGAGCACAGATATCGAGGGAAATTTCAGTAACAACATGGAACATATAAAATGATAAAACATAATTATTTCTGCAGAGACTTATCACAAAACAGATCCGGTGAGGGTTTTAAGTGAGACAGAGTTGATTGAGATGTGTTAGATTTCAGCAAACTCTGAGTATTGAAAACTAAGTTTAGGGTTAATTAAAGGAAATGAACATCATTTCTGCCCTTCTGATATGTTTCATGACAACTGAATAGTTATTTGTCAAGAGGGAAACTCTACAGATGTCCAGATAACAATATCGAATTGAAATTTTAAAATGTACTTTGCAATCACTGACCTATAATGCTAAGATCATTGGTGAATGGGTAGTTATGTGATACCAAAATAAAATCCACCAATCACATTTCAGCTGAAGGGGAGAAGTATGATTTTACCATGGAAGATTCCAGCTGCCATTATCTTTGTTTATGTGGTGATCAATCTAACTTTGATAATAGTGGGATGATTATGTATTGATTATTGGTGTCATGTAACATAAAGCGCAAAGCATCACCTCATGTGCTTGTAGTAAATACATTTATCATTAATCTAAATAATGTTCTACTCTTAACTTTCATTTTCCAGGAATGACAAAGGATACAGGAGCAAGCTCCTAATACTAGCCTCCTCCTGTCGTCCCTATCTTGTTTTGACAGTTCCCTTTGAGTGTGGGCTGGACTTAGTGACTCACTTCTAATGAATAAAATTCAACAAAGGTGATGGGCTGTCACGTCTAAGAATAGATGACAAAAGAATCTAGCTTCCCTCTTGTCTGCCCTCACACTTTCTTACTCAGATGGAAGCAGCTGCCATGTGGGTGAGTGTCCTGGAAAGAAGTCTACACAACAAGGAATGTAGAGACATATGCTCACCACCACCACCTAGGATGTGAGACAGCTGATCCCAACTACCCAGGAGGAACTGATTCCTGCTCACAATCCTGTGAGTGAACTTGGAAGAAGATTTTCTCCCAGTCAAGGTGTGAGCTGACTACAGCCACACTGGGGAGTGAAACTGAGCCAGAAGCTCCCAGCTAAGCTGTGCCAGATTCCTTTTCCAAAAAGACTCTTTGTAATAAATAAATAAAAAGACTGTTGGTTGTTAAGATGCTAAGTTTGGGGCAATTTGTTACATAGCAATAGTTAACTATCACAGAAGCCAAATAACACCATGGGGAAGCATTTAGGCAAATTTGGAAGGTGGGAAGGAAACTCTATAAAATAAATGTCATATATTCTTCATTAAGGCAGTCATGGCATTATTGACCATTAGAAGAAAAGTGAGATGCACGATAGAGTTTTGATTTTTATCTTGATTTTCACAGAACAAAGACAAAAGACATCCTTGGGACAGTGAAAAAATTTAAATATGGATTGGGTATTGAAATATATCCAAGAATTATGATGTTTGTTAGGATCCTGTTGCTTTGCTTCCTTAAGAAGATATTTTCTTATCTCATATGAATACTTATTTAAAGATGAAAAATTATATTTTCTGTATAGCTCTTTATACTTCAATGTAAAAAGAGGAATATATGTGGCCATGTTTCTGTTAACTTCGTTTTCTCCCTGGAGGTGATTAGTAGGATTTCGAGCGCACTAATCATGAATCTTCATTTCTGTGGAGCTACAAATATTGTTTTAGAAACCTACATAAGAGGCTTATATTTAGCTACTGGTTTCTTTAAACTAATTTTATTCATGAAGCATAAGTGATATAAAAACTTGGCTTTGACAAGTCCTGGAAAACACCTTCTGGAAGTGATAGCCTTCATTCGTAGCCATCCTGGAGTTTCTGTGCATGGCTTGTTCATTGCTCTGTAAACTTCTGGTTAGAACCTGTTCCAATTTTTGGTCCTGGGCCCTTATTGTGAATATTATGAAACCCACTAGAATAAACCCAGCAGTTAACTGGCTTGTGATACAGGACCCCCTCGCTGTTAGCTAGAGGACAGCATATCCCACCAAATCCTTAGGAAGAAATGGAAACTCTTACCCCTTGTCCAGCCTTCTCTTGTGAGCTCACACAGCAGATTCTGGCCAACTTCTACTCGCTCTCTTTAGCTAGTAGTAAAATGAGAGCAGGCCCATTGTAAGATAACTTGAAACTTATTTTCTTTTTTACAGTCCAAAGGCATTACTAGCCTGTGGTAGCAAAAGCTATCAGTAGAAATGTATGCTTCCTTCACACAAGGTGGAGTCATTGCCAGACAGATACTATATTTTCAGTTTTCTGTTCAATCAAGGCGAGTCCATATGACTGGTTCACAATAGTGAAACGTGAGTGGAAATGACATGTGCCATCTCTTGGCTGAGAAGAATAAGGAAGAGTCAGTTGATGAGTTTCAGATACAAGGAAGTTTTGAGAAGTCATGTGTTCACAGTGACAGTCTTCAGCCTGTGTCCTGAACAAATCCACAACTTCATGGTGTGAATACAGCTCTTTTGTTGGCTAACTTAAAAACTTAAACATTCCACTATAGAAATAAATTGTTCTTAAAACAATAGATTTTTAAGGACTTCTAACTTTTAATTCTTTTTAAAGACTATCCTAATAAACTTAATTATTAGTTCAAGAAAGTGAGCAAAACCTCCTTTCATGAGTTGATGACACTTGGGAACGTGTGACATATTTTGAATCAGGAACAAAGGAAATTGTTCAAAAAACTAAATGGAAATGGATAGTAATATTTTTGTTCTGTAAAAGCTTTAATTCATTCCTTAAGTTTGTAGGATATATGGAGAGTCTTCTCATTTTAGACATTTTAGAGAAAATTGAGAATTCCTGATGAATAATATAAAGCTAAAAAAAGGAAGAAACACATCAAGTACCTTAGACAAAATGCCTATGTTATTATTGATCTTGAAGGGAAAAGTGAAGAACTAAAAGTGAAGAATTAAAATGAGGGGTGACTTGGTGGATCTCAACTTTGGAGTGCCCATGTCTAGGGTAATAAGGGCGTGGACTGAGGCTATTCTAATTATGACCATCTCTCTGCTTGCAAAGTTTCTTTCTTAATCTAAATCCTTTCCTGCAATGCAGCCCAAAAAGAAACCCATTTTTAGTGTAAGATTTCAAATATGTCACAGATCCCAGTGACATTCCAGCCAGGCCTTTCTCAGGCTGCTATCACATATCTATAGTGGCTTAGAGGTATGATTCATTACTTCCAGTCTAAAATATCTACTGACACTAATTTCTTTCCATTAGGTTAATAGCAAAAACTGATAAGGACTGAGTATGGACTGATAGAGACAAAGACCTAAGGCAGACTGGCTTCAGCCAGGCAGAGGATTTATGGTTTCAAGTACCCAGAAGTTCAAGCTAAAATTGTAACCATGGCCTACAGGTTTCCTCCTAGAAGACTCTTTGGTTCTCTTTGCTTGGGTAGGTGAGCTAGAAGGCCGTATTGAGCAAAGTAGCCCCTGGAAATTTCAGGCTTGAAGGCATTTGACACCAAGATCCAAATGAGAACCTCTTTACTGATTGTTCAAACAATAGACTTAGGTGTTTGCTGATTGGCTAGGCTTAGTTCAAACTCTCACCCTGGGAGTCCCAAATCTCAGTGGGTATCATAACCCAGAAGGTGGTGTCATCCTTAGCTGACCCTCGGGATTATTGATAAGGGAAGGTGACCCCAAAGGAATGGAAGTTGTGTTACCAGAAAAGGCAATGGAAATAAATGAACTAATAACTCCTAAATGCTTACTGGAGTCAGGGCCTGTGATAGATATTTTATGTGTATTATTCCACATGGTTCCCAACTTTACGTACCTGTGTGATATGATGATTAATGCTATTATCGTCTTTATTTTCCAGCTTAGGAACCTGAAGTTAAGTAGGGCTGAGAAACTTGCCCACGCTACTCACAGGTAGAATAATTGGGATTTGACTCCATGGCTCCTTTGTTCTTGAGCCCAGACTTCAGAACCATGTTCTGTAAAATACAGCTTAATCTTTTAGGTTCAAAAGTGTATCTGGGATTTTTATTTTATTTCACATCCTTCTGTGAGAAGTGCTTACAAGGACCTTTCATCTCCTTTCTGCTATTTTTTCCTCTCTACCCTTCCAAAAATATTTTTCAAAGAGAACCAGAGACCAAAAGTATAATTTACATTTAATTACCATGAAGCTTTTGTTTCCATGTGCTCAGTTTGATTTCTGGGGTCTTGACGTATTAAAATCAGTTTTATTTGACTTCCAGGCAAAGAAAACTAAGTTTGCGCCTCCAAGTTTGCATTCATCTGAGGATCTGGAGAAGGCTTTGCTTGCCCAGACTGTTGGTTAGTGCCATCTACCACGATTTCCCTCCCTTAGCTGAGAAGAGTGCGTGTAAAATGAAACCCCAAACATTCCGCTTCTCCCTCAATTCCATGGGTCGCTGCAATCAGGTGGTGGTCTTCATGGCTGCACAATATTGCGCAATCTGAGACTGAAAACTAGTTCTACGGAATATGGAGAGAAAATTTAAAGTTCATTCAATATAATTCTTTAGGACATAAAATTATAATTATGAATAAATGGGATTAAAACATTGAAATGTGTTTTCCCTGAGAAAGAAGACCTGCTAAATGAAAGTTTTATGTATCAGTGGGTTTTGTTAGAAAATTTGAATTGCTAGAATAACACTCGGCTCCTCCCTTTCCCACAAATAAGAAATGAAAACTGAGAGATTGCATTTTCTCTATTACTCTAGCCATTGACCTGTTAAAAAGACTGTGAGATGGTTTACCTCAGAAATTGGCATTAATAGGAAAACGACAAGAAACTTGCAGCCCAAATGCTGCTATTTCCAGAATTGTAAAAATTGCATAGGCGTTTATTTCAATTTCTCATTTAGAGTGGCAGGGGAGAGTGGATTGAAATCAAATGCATTCTCTGATTCTTAACTGGAAATGAACTCATGCTGGTTGGTTCTGGGAGAAATGTGTGAATGTAAGAGCGCCCACTCTGAGCCTAAAATATTTTCCACTCTTAATTCTCAGTGGTGCTTCAGGTTGGGCATGCAATAGCTCTTAATAAAGGAATGGTCTTCAGTTTTCCTTAAATAACTATCCCTATAAAGCTCATGACTGCACGCATTGTGTCTCCTAATTTCCTAGACTTTTAGTGGCCACTTCATTAACAAATGTCAGTGGATAGGTCAATAGCAACAACTATTTCCTAGCTTGGCAAAAGAGGGGGATAAAAAGGGGAAAAGGGAGGAAGAAAGAAATCAATTTCCAGTTTACAAAAAAGAGCACTTTGCAGTTTATGAAGAATATTGCCTATTTTATCCCATTTCTCACAATAATCATCCCAATATCTTTGCAAAGTTGATAATAACATTGATACCTATAGAGTTTTTTCCAAGTTAAAAAATGTGTTTGATTTTTCAATGAGTTTATATTAGTATTAGAAACATGCCAATTTTGCGGTTGAGGGAATGGGTCTTCAGAAAAAGTAAATGCCTTACACAGTAATCCCCCCATATCTGTGGTTTTTCTCTCCATGGTTTCAGTTACCTTCAGTCAACCTCAGTCCCAAATATTAAATGAAAACTTCCAGAAATGAACAATTCATAAGGTTTAAATTGCATACCATTCTTCACAGCGTGATGAAATCTCACGCGGTCCCACGTCGACCTGCATGGGTCATGAATCAGCCCTTTGTCCCGTGTTTCCACACTCTTCATGCTCCCTGCTCCTCAGTCATTTAGTAGCTAGCTCAGCTATCAGATCGACTGTCAGCGTATGACAGTACTGATGTTCCAGTTACTCTTATTTCACTTGGTAATGTCCCCGAGGAGCAAGAGAAGTGATGCTGGCCATGTGAACATCCCAGAGAGAGGCTGGAAAGTGCCCCCTGAAAATGGGAGTGCAGTATTACAATGCATTTTAGGAGACACCGTATTTACATACACGTTATTACATTACACATTTTAGTATTAGTTATTGTTGCTCATCTCTAAGTGTGCCTAGTTTATAAATTAAGCTTTATCATAGGTATGTATGTGGAGGGAAAAGCTTAGGATATGTACAGTTTAGTACCATCCAAATTTCAGGCATCCACTGGGAGCCTCGGACCACATCCCCTGTGAACGAGGGGGAGCCACAGCACAAGGACATGAAAGGGGAAGAGGCAAAGTTGAGACTTGAATGAGGGCCTTCAGATTCCTTCTGTCCTGAGGCATATGAAGCTGTTTATGTGTTACACGCGAATCATGTCTCACGTGAATATTTGAGCCTAACACCATATCTTAAACTGTCCCCAAAATGTTGCCCTGTAGTCTTCAATTCTAAACATCCACAGAATTTTCAGTCTGCACCACACACCTTACACCACATTATCCTAGATTTTTATCTGAATCCATCCGCCTCAGCATGGTTCCTCTGACTTTGACCTTCTCGGCATCCTTTCAATTAAACTAACATGCTCATTGATGTCTCTAATTCTATCTTATACTTCTGTCTCCTCCCACCAGACCTGAGAAAAGGGTTAGAAACATATAACAGTTACATTAGTCCCCTTTATTTGCAGGGGATATGTCCCAAGACCCCCAGGGGATGCCTGAGATTGCAGATGGCACCAAATTCTCTACATACTATATATTTTTCCTATAAATAAATACAATTTCAGTTAAATGGTATACAGCTTTACGGCTTCTCTTTGGCATACCCATATTGCCAGCACCGCTACTCTTGCACTTCAGGGCCATTATTAAGTAAAACAAGGGCTACTTAAACAGAAGCACTGAGGTACCGCAATAGTGCATCTGATAAAGATGGCCACTGAGCAGTTAATGGGCAGGTAGCATATACAGCATGGGTATGCTGGGAAGGGGGGATTCCAGGAGTGGGACAATGTAAGACTCTATCACACTACTCAGAATGGTGTGCAAGTTAAAATTTATAAATTGCTTATTTCTGGAATTTTCCATTTAATACTTTCAGACTTCAGTTGATAGCTGATAACCGAAACTATGGCATGTAAAACTGTGGATAAGGGGAGACAACTGTATAAGATTATATGTATAAATAGTTTAGTTCAAACTGAAGAACACATTTTATTTATTTTATTTTATCTTATTTTATCTTATTTTATTTTATTTTATTAAAATCAAGTTGCTGTGATCCCAGAACAGAATTTTTACCTATTTTTAAGGAGGGAAAAAGTAAAAAATTTGACCCATTATTACTTAAAATGTGTTAGTGATGTCCATATCAGCAAATACAAATTATTTTAAATGCAACAAATGAAAATACCTACTACAGGCAGTCCAGGCTAATAAGGTGCAGCAGAAATGTCTCACAGAAATAAAGATTGTTCTAAAATGCAAACAATGTAGTTCAAGCACCATTTAATCAAATATAAATAATATTAGTATTTGAAATACCAACCTTGATTGTATTATCTCTTTGTTTGGCACAGCTCAAACTCTAGGTAAATGGAGTTTAATTAGACATTTAAATATATATTTAACATATATATTTGGAAATAGGTTTAACAACACATGTTAAAACTTACCGCATTTAAATAGCATCTGATACATATTTCTTTAATCTACTCTGTTCAAGTTCCGGAACACTGGCCATCACTGACATTTAATACAGACCTACTCATCAGACAGACTCCATCGAGGGCGTTGGTTCTGAAGTCTTTGTTTCCAGTCTCCCTTTGTCTGGAATTTAGGATTCTTCATCATCACATTAAGGGTAAGGTCTTAAAGAGCTACACTCCCTCATTTCTCATTTCATCTCTCTCTCTCTCTCTCTCTCTCTCTCTCTCTCTTTTGAAAACATTACCTTCAATCATGCGTTTACCAGTAACAACCAGACCATATTCTTTAAGATCCTCCCCAGCCCACAGCTATTTCATGGATGCAGAAAGATGTGTTTACATGCCTTTTTGACCTTTATGAGCAATGCAAATTCAAATAATATATTGGAAGGTAATCTGCTTGAGATTGTCTCAGATCCATCTCTGAGTGGTTGAGCCATAATATCAGAGTCGTTCCAAGTTAAAGCAGGCTGAGATGGTGTGTGTGTATTTAAATTTGCAGGCTATAGTACCAAATATTATTAAAAAAGTAATATCCTGACTATCCATGATGCAACAAAATTGGTGTTAGATGGATCAATGTGTTAGTGAAAAAAATGAAGGCACCCAATGACACCGTGATGGACACACAGATAAAATCCTCATCTGATTAGGAATCAGAAGAGCCCGAGAAAACCACGGATAACATATCACCTGGTCTGTTTATCCATATATTTTTTCAGCACATAAGGGATACTGTGAAAATATTAATCGGTAAGTTCCTAAATGAACCAGTGGACATACTTTTACAAGCAGGGCCGTTCCAGCGCAGGCAGGAAAGGCATGCGAAGAAGGTGGCCACCAAAGTGGGAACATGAACAACCAGGAGCAATAAACAGGTGGTGGATTACTTGTACATTGCTGAAATAAAATTGGGGATGACACGTATTAACCTCATCTATTTTTTTAAGGCAGTTTGCAGTCTTGTGGCAGGTATTATTTTCATTTTGCAAATGAGGAAAACTAAGGCTCAGAGATGCCAGCAAGTTTTCCTGATTAGCAGATGCCAAAGCTGTCGCTCTCTCTGCTGCATAATCTGCATAATCTGGTCTTCGCGTCCATCACTGCCACAGTTGTGCCTGTGGCAGTTTTATTTGTGATAAATCTAACCATGCTGGAGCACACATTTTATTGTGTTCCGAAAGTTTTATCTCAAAGAACTCTTTGAGTTATTTTTGTCAGCGGGAATATGGGCAGTGTGGAACTCGATTGATGTTTTCTGTCAACCTTTCCGTTCCCTCGGTGAACAAATCAGTAAACAAGCTAGCCGACAAAACGAAGACGCTCTAGCCTTGCTCCTGTCTGTGCATATGAGTGGCACAGGTGCGTATACTCATTTATTTGTAAAAGTTCAGATTTGGAAGCAGTAGAGCCAGTCATTGAAACTGTCTCTCCTGTATGTCTTGTCCTGCACCCCCATTCCTCAAAATCCACATTCAGGTAAAACCCCGTCTTTCTGCTCCTTCTAGAAAATATGTTAACAAGGGGAGAAAAGCCCCCTGCCCTAGAAGTGAGAAAGCTGAGGCTCAGGACAGCTGGAAGACCCTCGTGTTACAGATAGGAGCTGAAACGGTGATTGGGTGAGAACAGTGGAAACAACATTCATTTGAAGGTAGGGATGAGCTATGTGGCAATTCTCTGGGGGAGCCTGACTTTAGTGATTGCTAAACACTCCTCTGGTTGTCTCAGAATCTCCTGCAGGAGCTTGAAAAAATGCAGATTTCTAGGAAAAACTTCCTAGAGAGTTTGGGTGAGTGGGTCTGTGGTGGTGTCTTAAAACTTGGTTTGAAAATGAATGAACGAACACAACCAAAACAATTGTCCAGGTAATTAATTGTTGCCGGGTAGGGAACCACTTTCCCAAGGTACATAGCTAGCCACTTTAAAAGTCATGACTGGAGTTAGCATGTTTCCAAGGATGCCCTAACCTCGGAGCCTCCAGTATGACAGACTGCACTGGTCTCGGTTCCCAGAGAGGCAGCTCGAGGGGCCCGAGACCCCTCAGCAGCAGGAGTAGCAGTCTAAACTCAGAGCCAGGGGCCACCTACTGACTGTGTGACTTGGTGCTTGAGTACTTTGTGCCTTCTTTTCCTCATTTATAATTCAAGGCTGATGACTATAGTACCTAGATCCAATTATTCTTACAGGGGTTAAACACGTCAATTTTTATAAAATACAACACTAATCAGCATATTGTCAGCACTATAGGAGTATTTGCTGCCACATGAAATGATTCCGTATCTTTTAATCCTCAGCTATCAAAATATGTTTTCTTTCTATCCATTTCATATTCTAAAGAATTTCTCTGTATCTGACACTAAGAAAATACAATAGCTGAGGGTTTTAGTTTTTCTGTAAAGAAGAATATTTTCTCCTACTTCTCCATATAGATCTTGGTCCCGAAAGCTTTGTGACCTGCCTTTTCACAGAAGTGCACCAAATACTCACCTCATCCCACAGAGTTGCAGGTTGCATCAGTCGAGCCTGGGGCCACGCTAGTGCCTTAATGTCCCCATTATCTTGAGCCTTTCTGCTTTTTTATTAATGTCAGCTTGTGATTCACTGGAAGGCTGAATCCACCACATGTAACCACATCATGAGTTTCATTAGGGCTTTAGGTTTTGAACACAGGAGATCCTTAATACCCTTGTTCCAATTTAATAAGACACTAATGGTCAGAGAAGAATTTGGCTGCCATTTTTAAGGGCCCCGAATGGTTTATCATTGATTCTCCATCAGTGACACATGCACACACACAAAGCCTTCAAAATGTGAGTCGGTAGGCTGAGTCCACCCTGCGGGGAAAAGGCCATGTGTATTGCATTGTACTCTGTTGCTCTGTGAGGGTTGTTCAAATGCAATCTGCTCATTCAGATTCAATGAGAAGAAATTAAAACTCAAAAACAAAATCAATACTTATCTCTTTGTACCTACTCAGTGACTGTCGATGCTGGCTTTCACGGCTAATAGATTCAAGCACCACCACTACCGAGTGCTGAAATTTATGGACTTCTCCATAGTCATTAATTAACAGTGTGTGCACACAGAAAAATAACCAGGCGGAACACTTAGAAATGAAATTATTGCCAAAGCACTGACTACATAGTTTGTAAGTGGTCAGTCAGATGAATAAAATGAATAATTGAATATGCCTAACAAGCAGGCAGTAAGGACACGCAACCCAACAGGTTTTTAATTTCCTCTGAGGAGCCCACATTATATAAAGGGATATGTATTGATCTTATTCTTATCCACTTGCCAAGGTCTTTCTGCTGTTGCATTTTCCCTGTGATGGTTCCGGAAGCCTCTGCATCATCGTGAGCAATCTTGAAAAGAATGCTTTGATGAGTCCTTTGCAGTGAGTAGCTGAGGGCTTCATTTCAGTCTGGGAACCTGCATAGAAGAACAAAAGAATGTGAGTTTATGACGGAAATTGTAGTGTGTCTTGGCCTTCCTTGTATGTGTTGTAAAATAAATTCCATGGAGAACTTTTCTTAGAAAACACGTCTTGCCCTGGCTGGTGTGGCTCAGTGGACTGAGCGCTGGCCTGAGAACCACAAGGTTGCTAGTTCCATTCCCAGTCAGGACACATTTCTGGGTTGCAGGCCAGGTCCCCAGTAGGGTGCGCATGAGAGGCAACCACATATTAATGTTTCCTTCCCTCTTTTTCTCCCTCCATTCCTCTCTGTCTAAAAATAAAATAAATTAAAAACTAAAATTTTTTTTTAAATGCATGTCTTGTCAGTGATATCTATCCTTAGTTGGATCCTTGCTGATTTCTGAATATAGTTCTTGAGAGTCTTCTGCTGTATGTCTGAAAATAGGAGAAAAATTGGTTCTTACCAGAGGAAGGGAAGCTGAAGTCACATTATGTTTTGAAACCAGATTTATCTTTGGTTTCCTTTAGTTCTTTTCCTTTCCTCTATCAGCAAACTTTTACTGTGAAGATCCAGATGGTTGATGACTTAGGCTTTCCAGACTATATCTCCATTGCAGTTACTCACCTCTACCACTGCTGTTTGGAAGCAGCCATGAGCAAGGCATAAGTGAATGGATGTGACTGTGTTCCAATAAAACTTTATTTATTTTTAAAAATATTTTATTTATTTTTAGAGAGGAGAAGGGAGGGAGAAAGAGAGAAAGAAACATCAACATATGGTTGCCTCTCATGCACCCCCTACTGGGAACCTGGCCTGCAATACAGGCCTGTGTCCTACTGGGAATTGAACCTGTGACCCTGTGGTTCACAGGCCGCCAGCACTCAATCCACTATGCCACATCAGCCAGGACCAATAAAACTTTATTTAGAAAACAGAAACTGTATTGGATTTGGCCTCCGGGCTGGTGTTTGTTGACCACTGATCCACATGCCCCCCAGCCTAGTCAGCAAAGGCTTGGAATGATTGACATCCCTGGGTAGAGCAGAAGTGAAGACCTGATGAAGGTAAAGGGTGAACAGCCTTCTCCAGCTCTTTATTTCCTTGGCAGAGTTGCTTTCCTCCAGCTGTGGGGGGTTCAGCTTCAGCCCTGCCTGTCATTCTAGTGTTGCCTGGGAGAGGGCATTGAGAGTCATTTTACAAGGCTTACCATTTGAATTGAGAGGTGTTTTCTGTATTTAAGGTCTATAGAGGAACTAACTCCCAGTGGAGAGAACTGAAGCCAGAGCTCATATATCCCCAATGTTTTGACACTGTGATTTCTATTTTACTTCCCTTAAAGGTCAAACTCATTAGCCTTGAGGCACACCACTCGAGGCAAAAAGAAGTTAGTTTGGTAACGGATTCTTGTCCTAACTCAAAGGAGAGATAGGAAAAGGGAGAAGAATTGATATTCACCAGGCACAACCTGATAGAACAGAAGGAAATGTTTTCTTCAGATGATGATCCTAGGATGTGGTGAACCTAAACTTCATGGTAGTTGAGAAACATGTCAGCTGCCTGTGCGGAATGCGTTTGGATTGCACAGATTTGCCAGATTCCAAAGCTTATTTGGACCAGACAGAAAGGAGCCCAGCATTCTACAGCCTGCTTCAGGTAAGTCTCCTTCAGGTAAGGAAGGAAGAGAGGAAGGAAGGGAGGGAAAGAAAAGAGGAAATTAAGAATGAGAAAAAAGACTCAAACACAGTTTCCTGTTCCTATGTTAAACAATATCGTGGTTAGGCATATTTTGTGGATCCTAACATTAACTAGTATTGAAAACAAGCAATGAAACCTAATTATTGGAAGGTACTTGCTTTTGGAAGATAATGCTACCGATCAAATAAAAGGGCTTGCTTATCAAGACCAGTACATTGCTCATCAAAGCTCTCTTTTGACCCTCGCATTCCTGCTCCCATCAATCCAAAGCTATTATGTCATTAACTCTGCCTTGTCTTAAAATCATTCAGTCTGGGCCTTTTAATAAACATCTCTTATTTTCCCCTTTGATCCTATCAAGTCAGTATCTCTCCTTATTGCAACAAATCTGTAAACTTAGCTTTGAGTGATCAACAGATCTGAGGTCTTTAGGGAAGTCATTACTCAAGAGAAAAGAATGTTTTCATTTGTGCATTGTATTGGCTATTTATATACCTGCGTAAGCAAAAGAATATGCATAACCAATTTTAAGTTGGTCAAATACATGAATCATCTTTGAATTTGATAGGAAAAGAAAAACAAATATAACTATTAAAATTAGTCAAAATGTACAACTATTAAGAAAGATAGTTAAGTTATATTTGTATAACTAGCTAGCTAGTGTAAAATAGTTTGACTTAAACAGGATGACTGAAAAGTCTTAAGCAAGGGTTTCTTGAATGCTTTTAGTCAAAAACAAGGTAATCTGCTGTAAATGTGATTGATTCCTTTCTCTCCAAGAAAGCCATGCTCTTGTCTAACCTTATTGTACTCCTCTGCCTCCATGCATTAATATCAGCTATCAGGTCTGGGACAGGTTATATGACTAATTATATAAAACGTCAATGCTATTTGGTCATACAGGTTATCAATGTACTAATATCTGTGCATCCATCACTGTGTTTGGGCAGATGGTGGCTTTAGGTAAGACTACAGTCAGGTGATCTGGTGGTAGACAACCAGAATATCCAAAGCCTCTCACCTTTGATTTCAGCAAATCTTTTCAGAGGTCTGGCATGGTTGATTCTGTCTCTGGTTTCAGTTAAAAAATGGCCCTACATTGCTATTTCCAAAATTAATATTTCACATTTATCATTTTAACAAGAGGTGCTATGAGAGGCTCCTTCCTGCATAAGCTCTTTATTAATGATGGTTTTTACATTGCTGCTTTTACCTCCCCATCCATCTAATGTCCAGCTGTCAAGGGTCTGGAGACTTCCAAATGTTTAACATTATTATGGCTGTTAGCACCACCTGATTTGAAGAAATTATCCCTAAAGAAAATTAGAGTGCTCCAATTTTTAAATGGTGAAAGAACTAATGTTACCAAAATATATAATGATTTATTTTCATTAAAGAGTTAAAAAAGAAACAGTTCATCTATACTGCAGATAATGTTTGGATACTGATAGGCTCTTTTATGAAGTTGTTAATAAAACTTGTGGTAAGTACAGGCTTCCTAATTGATCTTTGGAGACAATCAATGCAAACCCCTCTTTTATAATGAAGCTCAATTAATAAGTAAACATTTATAGTGATGTCTGTGTGCCTAGCACTGAGAAGGTTATCAGAATATTTTATTCTTTCATGGTTCCTACTATTTTTTCCAATAAAAAAATCATTAGTAATCTGATAGAGAATGTTGATTGAATGGTTTTATATTCAAGACATGACTTCCTCATCCACCCTGCAAATTAATGTAAGGAGTTCAGATTAGCCTAATATGCCCTATGCTTTCTCCTGATGATTCATTTCAATAAAAATTTACTGAACGGTCACTATGTAACAGAACCACTGGGTTCCATTACTCTGGGTTCTACTGCCTGCTGCCAATAAGAACTGTGACTCCCAGTGCCAGAGTCTTATGAAAAGGAAAGAAACTATTTATTAAAAAAATTATACAGGTTTAGAACAAAGGCAGAATTGTGCCATCAAATCCCATGCTCTTTAGAAACAAACAAAAAACCCATCCATGAACACACAGCCCTGCCTCCCTTTGCCAAACTGGGCCAGTCAGAGGTAGCATGTCTCAGGAAAAGAAATAAAAGTCTGTAGCTTATCTGGGCGGATTCCCATCTATGTTCTGCCTTCTTCCAGTCATCTGTGCTGGGCTATCTAGGCTCCTGCTCCTAATCCAAAACTGCATCCTCATGGTGGGCTGGTAGGGGTCCCTTTTCATCCTTTCAAACTGCGTGGCCAGTACCACATGGCTGCACATCCTGCTTTTCTGCTCCTTTCTAAGCTGCATGGTCAACAGATCTCCACATGGCTAAAAGTTCTAGCATGACTGCCACACTTGTGTTTAAATCCTGGGTTGGATCTTCCTCTGTAATCCTATTTCTGACTCTTCCTACACTGGGTTACTCCTGCCAGTAGTCTGGTCTCTTCTGCCTTTCTTGGCTGCCATTGTTAGTCTGGGCAAGCTTGGCTCCATGCTATAGAAACCACCTCCAAGCTGCTCACAGTGGGCTGCCTCTGGGCTACAACGTGGGTTTGAGTCATACTCATCTCCCTGGCTCTGAGGGCTCTGTAGGCAATCTATTTAGCATTACTATGAAGCTGTCCAGCTGTTATAGTCATGCAAAATAACTCACTGGCCCTGCTCTGCTTTCCCTTCCCCCAGCCAGGTTATTGAGGGAACTTCCCTATTTGGGGGGACCCTAATATTCCCTGTTACATACACACATGCACACACACACTCACACACATCCATATATATGAAAATATCCATATTTTCCATATGTGTGTGTGTGTGTGTGTATAGAGAGAGAGAGAGATAGAGAGAGATAGTTATGTTCTAAATGCTTAAAGCATTTCAGACCGTCTACTATGAACACGCTAGAGAGGACATCTATGATATTAGCTCCACAGAGAACACATCTGTTAGGGGAAGTGTTGGTCCCAGTTTTCTGCTTGGCCAATTTGTTCTCAATCAGAATCACCAGAACATGGATAATAAGGTAGTAGATAACAATGACATTTGGGAAATATCACAAGTAAAACATTTGTTAAATGTTAGGTTTCCACACCAAGTACTTTACCTGGATTATTGCATGTAATCCTCACAGTATCCCTGCAAGTTAGAAATTATTATTCTTTTCATCTTTTCAAGCAGAAGGCACTAAAAGTTTAGGAAAACATGCCCAAGATAACATGGCTAAGAACAGTAAGAGTCTATCTGAATGTCATCGACATAGAGAAGCATCAAGATTGAAATAATTATTTCTTGAGGTATTTCAGAAACATTAATGAACACAAACATTTATTGAATGCTTACTGCATGCCAAGTTATAGTCAGAACACCAACTATGAGCTAAGAATGATGATTTTCTCCCCAATTTTACATGAGAGGACACTGACGCTCAGTGGCATTACAAAACGACACAGTTAGCATGAGGCCAACCCAATACTGAAATGCAGGGGTTTCCACTCTGGTTCTGATGTGTTTACATATCCTATCTTGAACATAATTTGGTTCAAATGAATTTACTCAATGCTCTCAGTTTCAGTAGAAGCTCAAGCCAAAAGTCTACCAGAAAATGTTCTTAACTTTAAAGTAGCAATATTCTCAAATGAGATTTTGATATTTCCATTTCTTGATCTTGGTAAGGCCACTTTTTTTTTATGTGGGAAAAATGTAGCTTTTACAAAGGATAGTGAAAGAGAAGAGTCTTTGATCAATGAGATGGTGGGGATGGAGAAGGCCTTGACTTCTAAATTCAGCGCTTTTGCAAGTCTAGCTCCAGGGGAATTCTAGAAATGAGTGTGAATCCTAGCATTGAACTGAATACAGAGGCTGTAAGAAGTGGCATTCGATTCACCTCGGCTGATCATTTAGATTTCCTTTCTGACTCTCAGTGTGTGACCTTGGTCTACTCACTTCATCTTAAGGGGCATCAGCCCCTTCACAATGTAAAAGAAAAAATCTACCACCACTTTTTAAAGGCTCTTTTTCTATTCTGAACATAAAAAGTTCTGCTGCTATGACTTTGGCAAATATCATGCTGACACACTAATTTATTCCTCAAAATAATCTGTCTTTGTTGTGGAAAAAATTTAAAAAATTCAAATGAGAAAAGAATTTGGCTTTAATCCCACCCATACATTACCCTTCCCAAAATATTACTTGCTATAACCAGCCATCTGAGAAATGAAACAGAAAGAATGTGGGAATAGAAAATAGCTTGTTCTAAAAAAGAAAAGTGACAGTGAACAGTCCATTAAAATTGAGAGTTAGTCCCTGGACTAGACTTCTTTTTCAAGGGGCAGTATGCAGGTGTTACGGGTTGAATTGTGTCTTCCCCAAAAAGAGATGCTGAAGTTCTAAATGGCTAGTACATCAGAAGGTGAACTTATTTGGGAAATGGTCATTGGAGAAGTAATGGAGTGAAAGATATGGTCCAGGCATAAGATGGCTAGTATTTACAAAGGGAATTGTTCTAACCCTCCTGAGATATACACACACACAGTTATATGTATATATCTGTGTATATGTGTGTATATATCCATACACACATATATGTGTACATATCTACGTGTGTGTGTGTGTCCTGAGAAATGCAAACTAGAGAAGTAACTTACAAGGCTGGTCTTTATGTTAAATAATGTATACACCCCACCATGGAGGGCGCAGACAATACAGGCCAACACAAATGTGCACCCGAACTCTGAATCTCATGAGTTTGAGGGACACTTGCAGCCTCAGCTTGCGGGACTCTGTTACTTTCATTTTTTACTTTCCCATTGTGACCCTATTTTCAGAGGCCTGTTTCCCTTTTAATTGGGCTTCATCTGTTGCTATATACCTGTCAGGTCTCAAATGTTGTCCCATAATTCTTAGACAACGATTAAATGGTAACCAATTTATCATTATCTCAGAGGCAATTTAAAGCCTTACAAGGTGGATTTCTGTTCACATACATCTGGGCGATGGAGGTTGTCTATGATAAAATGTGTACGTATCTCTCAGAGAGGCAGAATGATGTTATGATAAAGAACATAAGCTCTGGAGTCAGAATAATTCCATTTATTCATTCAGTCATTCATTCAACAAATACTTATTGAGTTGCTACCATGTTTTAGACACTGTTCTAAGTGGTAGAATATAATAGGAAAAATGTGAAAACCAAACACCAAAATTCCTGCACTCATGTATCTAACATTTTAATGGAGGAGTTAGTAAAAATAAGATATATTAAGAAATAAATTATAGCCCTCATTGGTATGGCTCAGTGGATTGAGTGCCAGCCTGTAAACTAAAGGTTTGCTGGTTCAATTCCTTGTCAGGCACATGCCTAGGATGAGGGCCAGGTCCCCAGTAGGGGGCATGTAAAAGAGGCAACCACACATTGATGTTTCTCTCCCTCTCTTTCTCCTTCCCTTCCCCTCTGTCTAAAAATAAATAAGTAAAATCCTTTAAAAAAAAGAAATAACTTACATAGTATATTAGCTTGTGTTAAGTGCTAAGGACAGAAAAAATAAAAAATAGAATAGTTAAAATTTTAGTAGTTTGGGTACTTCTCACTGAGAAGGTATTTGGTCAGGAGAAGACATATATTTGCTTTGCCTAAAGTGTATATAATATTTTTTGCCAATTTTATAATAACTATGTCCATGGGATTGCTTTTCCGGGGTGCATCCAATGTTTGGAGAGGCCTTATGAAAGTGGGGATCTTAAAATGTATTCTCCTCATGGTGAATGCACACCCGTATTTGACAGTTATTACCCAGATGGTATTGGGAAGTAAACCCTTCTAATAAGTTTTCCCAACTGTGAAATGAATATAATAGCATTTATCACCATGTTAAGCACATGATCAATGTCCACATTCCTTAAATTCTAAACATATTGTTATAGTTCCTATTGTTTTTGCTTGTTTGCTTGTTTATTTGTGCATTTTTAGAGAGAGGGGCAGGAAGGGAGAAAAAGGGAGAGAAACATTGATGTGTGAGAGAAACATTGATTGGTTGCCTCTCACATGACCCCAAGCAGATCTGGCTGGCACCTCAAACATGCGCTCCCACTGGGAAGTGGACCCGTGACCTTTTGGTTCTTAGGACAATGCCCGACCCACTGAGCCACACCAGTCAGGGATCACCATCAATTGTTTTTAAGCAACATGCAAGTTACATTAAAATATCCTCATGTAGCTGAGCTTTTCATTATGCTCAATGCTGGCAAGGAGAAAAGAAATGATATGCATCAAACACCCACTTTCTTAAGCATCTTTTAATGAATGTATTTATTAAAACTCCTAACAAGCTATGGGCATGTGTGGTAGAGACATTGGTAAACTCATCTTCTAGATAGAAACGCAGAAACTCAGAAAGATTAACTAAATGACCCAAAGCAACTCAGCTAGCAGGGGCAGAACTGGGATGTGGCCCCAGATATGTGTGCCTAAAAGTTTATGCTGTTTTCACAAAGTCTGAATGAATAAAGATCATCTGCAGAAATGAATTATTCATAAGGCAAAGGTAGCACTCTTATCACTCAGTCTTGACCTTAAAGAAATTAATTACCAACACGGGGCATGATATTTACATATTTGTACCTGGCCCATTAAGGACCCAGAAGAGGAAATTGACAAAGATAAGAGGAGAGCTGAATTTGACTTTCAGCCTGAATTAATGTTAGTAGGTTTAATAAAGTGCAAACAGGCTAAGAGCACTTGCTGAAGAATGCTTGGGAAAGCAAGTCACGTGATGCCACCCAGGGCTCTTTATAAATCACTATTCTCGTCCAGTCTGCACTTCAGTCTGGCAGGTTCCTCCAGGGGCTGGTTAGGGACACGACAACTCGCGAGATTAGCCTGCCATTGCAAAAAGCCTGCTCCTCTTGCAGCAGTTGGTCCAGTTCTCCTGATTCCCACTGCAGATCCATATGTTCTCTAATCTCTGGTGCCAGACTTGTCCTGTGGGAGCCATGGGAGCTGGCAATGACCTTGTTGAGTATACCTGGCCCTGCTCTTACTGATGTGATGATGATTAGGCGTGTGGTGGAAGGTTGCTGTTTTCAGTTAAGCTAGAGAGGAGAAGTGCAAAACAAGCATTTCTGACATGGCCACTCATACTTGCCTGGCAAAGATGCCAGCTTATTTCACTTGATTTGGGGACACAGAATAATGGGGTGTATGCCTATGACCTTATTTTATGCAGTACAGGCCACACTTTAGAAACCCATCTATATCACCGTCCCCTGAAATGAGACCCAACTGTTTGGTTGGACTGAGGTATTGTGAGGACAAGATGGTTGAGTTGGTGGAGGTATGGGGTGGTTTATTGGCTTTGTTTTAAACTGCTTTCCTTTTTCTGCCCAAATGGTTCAGGCAGAAAAGGCTCAACTGTCTTCAAACAGAAAACCTCAGAATATTCCCCTCAGCCTAATTTGGGTTAAGTGTGGTGGATGGAAGGACTTCAGACAAGTGTGACATACACCTTCCCTCAGGGAAGCTACTCCTCCAACTTAATGTGGGACACTACAGAGTTAGTCTCTCCCTCTATCACCCGTTTTTTACCTCTCACCAGACCTTCAGTTGCTATAATTCTCCTCATTTTTGGAGAAAATGAGGAGAATTAACTTTCTTGTCAAATTTGTCGCTTCTAGAACACAAGGTGCCACTTGTCTAGCAGAACCATCCTCTAGACATTGCCATGATCTAGACATCGCATATGCCACCTCCCATGGACAGCACCAGACTGACCTGGACTTTGCAAAATCCCTCTTATCTATGTGAAGACCTCCCTGCTTTGCTCCTTTGGCAGATAGGAAGCATCTCTGGGCCCAGGGACAGGCAAGACTCCATGTTTGATAGCAAGAAAGAGCTGCAGAAGATGAGACCTTCATCTATTTACCCTTGTCAGGTTACACGGGCCAAGGTATTCAGGGGGAAATTTTAGCGTAGTTAGCTAGGTATTAATAGAGCAAGGAAATCAAACCTTAAACATAATCAACTGGGAAGCGTGAGCCTGCTTGCTTTGCCAGGAAATTAGAGCTTCACACATTGCTCAGGGAACCAGTGGTCTGTTCCCTGCAGATCACTGGAGGAAGGGCTAGAACAAGAAAGAGGGAGGGAAGCACATGAACAGTACAAGTCAAACAGGCACAGATGGAGATGCTTCTATGAGGCATGTACAGTAGGAGCCAAAATTGCCATCATAAAAGCCTCTTGTTTAGCCTGGGGAAAGAATGGATTGGCTAGGGGGTGGACCCATCAGAAACCCATGAAAGCCTGAGAAATTGATTGGTTATTTTGAAAAAATGCTTCATCATTCCCAAGCCCAAAATAATATAATCTCAGGGAACAAAGCCCTTCTCTCTCTCGGTGACCTGCACTTGCCCCCCTTGTTTGCGTGTTCTTGCTCCATAGTAACCATGTGGCTCTAGATATGTTGCCTGATAGTCACTCATACTTCAAATGCAGGTTCCAGGTGGGAGCCCTGGTACAGCAGCAAAGCTAAAGATCGAAGCTGAGAACAACACTAAGCTACCTGGATGAGGACTGAGACCACATAGCTGCCACCTGGGCTTCAAAAGACTAAGTTTAATATGGCTCAGAATCTCTGGACATTGGCCCTACTTCTGCCCCTGATTTTCTATGGTAGGACAACAGAGATGAAACATTGGAAAACCCAGGGTCCACCTTCTATTTTCACTCAAATAAATCTTACCTCCAGGCTGAGAGAGAGAGAGAGGGAGAAATGGCTGACTTTTTGGGAGGCATGAGGCAGTGGCTTGGAATTACTAACACTATGATTTTCTCATTGTTTTAAGCTAATAAAAAGTTCACATTCAAGAAGGGTATAAAAAATGTTAGTTTTTAAAAACCCAGCTCTTCCCATAATTTGCTATTATGGTTTCTCCTTCTCAAACTCCCATACCTAACATTGAAACTGATATAAATGAATTAAAACAAATTCCACGGTGTAGGAAATAATTACTGAACTTTGTCAACAAATATCTATGTAGTTTGATAGATAGAAAAAGACATTTACAGTTTTTTTTAGATAAAGGAACAAATTAGAATTATTTTGTATACTGCCAGCAGGAAGAAATGAAAATTGTGATTTCCCTACTCAAAAGAGGAAAAACAAAGAGAAATCTAAAAGGTAGGCTACAAAATTTGTAAAATAGACCTACATATTTCAATATCATGAAGGTTTATCATCATATTAAAATATAGAATGATAATTTATATTACTGACAATCATTGTGGCTCATTAGTAAGAGCTTTGACTATGGGTTCCAGGTTATGGAGATGAGAAAATGATATGTCATATTTTTAAAGCATTCCCATAAAAAACAGGGAACATCATTGCCTCTTTAGAAAGCAAGCTGCAAAGACCTGAAGAAACCAGTTTTTCCCAGTAAGTAAGTCTGGATGGACCAGCAATGAGCATGAATTGTGGAGGCAGCATGGCTGGGCTTGAATCCCAGCTCACACACCTATGGAATATTGAGCAGTGGTAGACATGATTATTATTGTTGTTATTACTTTTGAGAGTGATGTATGCATTCATACAAACAGGAAATGCCCATTTATAAAGACAGAAGCTAGAGGAGTATATCTAGCAATGAGATTGTCATGCTAAGGAGAAGGTGGCAAATCGTGTGTGCTTTGGTTTTATCAGTTATAAAATGGGGCAGAGTGCCCTACGACAGTGCCGTAATGAGTAGATGGATGTGTTTGAATGTACTATGAGGGCATAACCTGTCGATTCCTTTCTTTTCCCCACTTCCTCAATCACTCTGGCTATTGGGATTATTCAGTCCAAATCCTGACTCTTACACAGACGATGGCAGGCCCTCAGCCGTTCAGCCTGGTGCTCATGCCCTGGCGTACCTTGACTTGATAGTTCCATCATTCTGCCAGAACAGCCATGTCCATTGTCTTCTTTTGAAGGAGAAGGGAAAAAAAGCGTTTGTTGGTTGGTTGGTTGGTTTTCATGCAACATCCTACCAGCTGTGTTGTTCCAAAGCTGTCAGCTAATCAGTTCTGGATCCTACTCCTTTACCCTGATCGGTTGTCTGGGCAAATGACATTCTTAGAGTATTAATGATAGATATGTAAGTATTTGCATAAGGGAGTATTGATGAGTTTTCCACCTGCCATTTCAAGAGAAACTGATCTGGCAGGAGTGGAGTGACTGAGAAGGTGGGCTATTGGCTAGTTAACTAAAATTTAATTCAGAAAAGAATCAGTTTATAAAGTGACTAACTAAACAAATTAGAGATGTTCTCCAAATGTTTGATTTCACTAGGCGTTTGCTGTTGCTGAGATTGTTTTCAGACCAGCACGGTTGACTTCTGTTTACCCACTGTTTGACTTGGGGGTGGGCGGGCTACCTCTTAAAAGCTGTGTACTCTCTTGTGGACTTACCCCCTGCAGAAAGCGGGGTCTGCGCTAGCCCTAAGCACATACTTCTTTTGTTTTGAGTTTGTGGCAAATTAATCATATGCTGAGTTCACATTTGCCAAATTGTCTTTCAGTAATAGGCTTGATAAATTGGTGGAGATCCAAGAGTTTGAGTCTGACATAACTTCTGGTTTCTATTTTACAGCTTCACCACTTACCAGCTGGGTAATTTGGGCAAGCGAACCTTTCTGACCTTCAATTATAGCATCCATAAACTAGAAATAATGAGAGTATCATTATGTAAGTTAGTGTGGATCAACGAGGTGACCCATGCAATGGGAGGAACACAGTGAAATACATAGTAAGGGCTCAGAACAGTATAAAATGTCCCCTTTCAAGTTTCAGACCACCATGTTCTACTCTTTGCTCCTATTATTGGGAACAGAGGAGGACAGAAGGTTGGGCTACCACTTTTTGTTCCTACTATGTGTCAGGCACTATGTTAGGAGTTATAAATATTACCTCACTTGATTTTTATAACGGTTCTTAACATGATACACTAAAAATGGGAAAATTCAGTCTCATAAGCCTACAAATTTTGCTCAAGCTTTTACAGACAATTCATGGAGTAGCTAATATTGGAACCCTTAGCTGTCTAACTCTAAAACTCCGTAAGTGCACCATGTTCTGTCTACTGCAAGTCAGCTCTTATTGCTTGTTTGCTTTTAGTCAATAAACCTGTCCCTTCCCTCATATCAGTTATCTTCAGTTTTTAAAACAAGGACACCCATTAACCACTTCATGGGTCTTAACCACAGAGGTTTTTAAATCAAGATGAGTTTAACAAGTGATGTGAACATTCGATGCTCTTATTACTTCTTTTTAAATCATTTTTAAAATTTGTCATTAACATAAGAATTCTTTAGGGTCAGGGTAATACATACTTTAGAAAGAGTACCATTCATAGATTAGCATGTGCATGTCGAAAGGAAGGTGGATGAGCAGGGGACACACCATTGTATTAGACACATACAGAAAGATGAAAATGGGGCATCATCCTGTATTGTGGAGTGTAGTCATTGATAGCTCATGGAGCCTTTCATATACATGTATCCCATTAAATCCTTTGAGAATAAAATGTAGAAATTATTAGCCTCATTTTACAGATGAAAAACACTACATCTGAGAGAGGCTAAGTGATATAACTAAGGTCATATATTTATTTATTATATAATAAAGCTGAGAGTAGAGCTTAGATCTTCCAAGGATAATTTTGTGGCACTGGCAATAATTGCAATTAGGGGCTAAAGAGAAAGATTCCTACTGTAGCAGAGGCTCCTAGGTGTCTCCCAAAATCAACTTTCCTCTCTTTTCTTAGAGGCAGGACTTCTGTTGCCAGAGCCCATGACCTCTAGTCTCCCCTCAACCATGGTCGAATTAGCTTCTGAGAGACTTCTTTACAGAGTAGCTGACATACACCCTTTGTTCCTTTTGCCTGTATTTTTCCTTTTTTTAAACTAACCCAGGAATACGATGATGGTAGTTCGATCTTGGGCCATGCCTTTGAAAACCACACATTAGAGATGGTGGAGAAGGAAGACTGAAAACACCCAGAGTCCCAGAAAACTGGGAAGACACACCAGGCCTAGACTGCCCACTTCTGAACTTGTCTGTGAGAAAAAAAAATAAAGTCCTATCTCATTTCTTCTACTTTTTTTTATGTTGAGTCTCTACTGTAATTGTATTGCATCCTAGGTCATCTAGCAGCCATTAGAAATTTGTGACCCTAAGGTGATGAAACATGAATTCGAAGACCAGAGAGGCTGGCCAAGTGGAATAAAGGCCAGAGGGCCGACTTGATGCCCTTTGGTAAAGAAGCACATGCAGGCAGTTTACCAGGTTCAGGGGGTGCCTGAGAGCTGTCAGAACGGTGCCCAAGTGAACGCTATGATCGAATGACAGGTAAAAGGGTGCACACTAAGGAGACAGGAATTTGCAAAGACCCACCCACACTGACCATAGGACCCTTTCTCAGTAGCGGTTTTGTGGCTCTGCCCAGGTGGGTAAACATAGGGTTGGGGAAACGGGTTTATTGCCAGGTTCTCTTTTTCCTTCTACTGAAATGTTCATTTCCTTGAAAGAGAGATTTCACATCAGGCACAGCTGACATGCAGGTGCTTCAATGAGCACCGTTCTTAGCCTGCTTCCGTGGCCTGTCCAAAACAATTTTCTAAGCAGACTTAGTCACAGAACATATCTTCTCTGCCAGGAAATGTCATCTGCCACCTACTCACACCAGGCACACAGACACACAGGCAGTAATACATTGTTTGTACTTCATAATGTGTGAAACCATGTTCATGCACAGCATCTCACTCAATCACTCCACATTTTGGTGTCTTTTTCAATTTTTATGAACTTTAAACTTTAGAATAGTTTTAGTTTATAAAAAAGTTGTAAAAATAATTACCATATATGCCACAGTTTCCCTTATTGTTGTCATCTTAAATGAGAATACTATTTGTCATCATTAATAAACTACTACTGAATATTATTTACCAAAGTTCATATTTTATTCAGATATCCTTAGTTTTTACTTACTGTCCTTTTTCTGTTCTAGAATTCTATTCAAGATACTTCATACATTTAGCTACCAAGTCTCTTTAGGTTCCTCATGTCTGTGAAAATTTCTTGGACTTTTCTTCTTTTTCGTGTCCTTAGAGGTTTATGGGGGAGTAGTCAAGTGTTTTATAGAATGTTCCTCCATTGAGATTTGTTTGATATTCTTTCATGATTGTACTGGGGTTATGGGTTTTGGGAGGAATACCAGAGAGGTAACACCCATTTTCATCACATCAGATGAAGGGAACACACTATTAACAGGATTTATCACCGATGAAGTTACCTCAGTCACCTGGCTCGAGGTAATCTTTGTCAGGATTCTCTACTGTAGTTACTCAGACATTAATTTTTAAATTATTAATTTCATAAATTCCCAAAATAAACCAAGCTACTTATATAAATTTAGGCAATATTATAGGCAAGTAAATTATGTGGAATGATGAAAAAATGAGAGCGAGGAAGTAAGAAGGAGAGGCCAAGGAAGTCCACAGAAATGCCCACCCGAAATTCTGTACCATCATCACTAAAGGTAGTTTGCAAATCAGCTCCAAGCTCGCTCAGAGTCAGAGCCAGGGGCAGACATAGATATGTTAAGGCACCCATAGTTGTCTATACATTTTTGTCCATAAGGTTGTCCTAATGCTTGGCCACTGAAATTTCTTATATCAATCCCCTGAGGAGGATAATGTGATGTAGTAGTCAACATTTTAACATGCCTATCTGTCTTCCACGCATATATCCTTCCATGTAAGCCAAAACCTTGATAACTAAATAGAATTCAATACACAATATTGGGTCCATTTATGTAGCTCCTTAAATCTAGCTCATCGAAGGTTAAAATTTATGATGTTTTTTGGTAATGAACAAACTGCTTATGTTTCAGAAAATGCACATCAACACTATTTCTTATAATGAGATTTTATGATGATCTGGTATCCAAAAGTTGAGGTTCTACTTTCTAGCAAAACAAACAAATAATAAAAAAGAAACCCAAAACCTAGAGTGAAGATATTTTTGTGGCACTATGATATTTTCAAAAGGAAAGCAGAACTTACAGTGTTTAGAAAACCAGCAACCCTAACTAGAACACACAGCCACGGGAGTATTTTATAGATGGGGACCCTGACACAGAGGGGTGTGTTGCTGCATCTTGTGTTTGCATGCATCAATACATCTTATTGGCTAGTGAGAGGAAAGGTCATGGCTCAAAAACTGACAGTCTCTGGAATTTTCCTTGGGGCACATTGTATACCAGAACAGATTAGCAGATAGGATTTTAGTGGTGAGTATCTCAGCCAGGGCGGCCATGCATCCTCATTTCAGTTTGGTTTCCGAAGGCAGTGTGGCCTCAGAGCCCACACATTGAGTCACTCGGATACAGGTTTGAATCTGGTTGACTCATGAATATTCATGGAATAACACATGAATACAAATGAATATTCAGTAAATTTGTGTTTTATCATTGCTATTATTATTATTATTATTATTTATGTTGCATGTGCTTAAACAGGTGCCGATTGAGTATACTGATATATAAAATAATGGATGGGGATAATAACAAGCAATCATTCATTTGAGGGGAACACTATGAGAGGTCAGACATGAAAAAGCACCTGGTCCTTTAACTAACACATAGTAAAGCGACTAAGGACAAAAACACTGTCACCGACTCATCACATCAGCTCCACATAGTTGAGGCACTACGTTCCTTTATCTCTAAAATTTAATCCACTTTCAACATATACCAGACTTCTAACAACGTGGTTGGAAGGGGCAGAAAAAGAAACTGTTAAGAAGCATTCCAATTTCAGAAGTATTAAAATGTGAGAAAAACACCCATGTATAACCCACGTTGGTTATACCCAAGCAAGTATGGCATATTTTTTTATGAAGTACTAAGCTGAAATTTTCAGACTAATAGGAGCTTCGATTTTACAGAGCAATTTTCTCAGGGATGAATTATCCTTGAATGAACAGGCCTTGAGGTTTAATGTCTGAAGTGAAAACTGAGTTTCTCCTCTCCTGAGGAGCAGCAGTGCTGTTCAGACTTCACTCAGTTATGAGCCCGTTCCTGCCTGCAGCATCAGACACAAGAGTCGCAGACGTGAAATGCTGGGGAAGCTTCTCAGAACAATCACTTCCAAGGGCATGCGTGTACAACATGATCTATTTGTGCTAAACATATGCAAAAGTCTGTGCCAAATCTGCAGTTTGCTTAATGATGGAATAAAGACCACTTAAAGTAATGGATATTTGAAATCCATCCTTCCAATACAATTATTGAAGCAAGAGATGTTAATGATTCCCATTACTTCGCTTCACACCTCCCAGCAGGCTGCTCCTTTGACTCCTGCACGCAGCTCTCTGCATCACTCCCTGTGAACTTCATTCATCAGGTGGGTCTGCTCCCCGGCTCCTAGCACCTCGTATGTAACACTTCAATTACATTGAAAAGAGTAATTACTTAACGTGACAAACAGAAGAATGCTAATTAACTAAAAAGTTCATTTCAGGGCACTTAAACTAGAGTAGTGCAAAGGAAGAGGTCATGATTTAATGTATTTGCTTGACTTGCTTTTGTAAAACACTGTTCTTCATTATAATAATGCCAAAAGAGCAAAAGTGTGTTGCATTAACAAAGAATGACTCTTGGTTACTGAGAAGATCTGATTTTTCTGTTTTTATTCACCAAGTATATCGGATTCGTGGTAGCGAATAAAGTTAATGATCTTTGATTTTACTCTTGTTATAAATATTTCAAGTGTACCTTAATGTTACTAATGTTCAGGATTGAAAATCAAGCCTACTATGTTTAAAGAAATCCCCTAAAATCAAATTAATTAAAACTCAATCATATAAGTATTTAGATAATTTCCATTAAGGTTATATATTTTATATGAATGTACAATTTTACAAGGAAAGCTGCTATAAACATCTGTGTACAAGTTTTTATTTGGACAAAATTTTTCAACTCCTCTGAGTAAATACCAATGAGCTCACTGCTGTTTTCCACCAGCGATGAATGAGATTCCTTTTGCTTCATATCCTTGTCAGCATTTGGTGTAGTCTGCTTACTGGATTTTGGTCATTCTAATTGGTGTTAGGTTTTTTAAATTGTCTTGTTTGTTTTCTTATTCTTGAGTTTTAAGAGTTATTTTTATATTTTGGGCAGCAGTTCTTTATCAGATGTGTCTTTTATAAATATTTTCTTCTAGTCTATGTGCTGTCTCTAAAAAAATCATCACCATACACAAAGGGCATCTAGGTTTTCTTCCATGTTATGTTCTAGGACAGTTTTGGATTTAATAATTTGACCTGCAGTCCAATCTGAGTAAAATTTTGTGATGGGGTGAAAAGTTTATGTCTGTTTTTTTCTTTTGCACGTGGATTTTCAGTTTTTCAGCATCATTCATGGAAATCACTGTCACTGCTCCATTGTATTGCTTTTGTTTCTTTGTCAAAGATCAATTGCCTATATCTATGTGGGTCTATTTCTGGGCTCTCTATTTTGTTGCATTGATCTATTTGTCTGTTTCTTGTCAATATCACACTGACTTGATTACTGTGGCTTGGTAAAAGTCACAGCCTTGAGTAGTGTCAATTCTCCAACTTTGTTCTCCTTTAATATTATTAGTTATTCTGAGCTTTTTGCCTTTCCATAAAAACTGTAGAATCAGTTTGCTGATATTCACTCAGTAACTTTGTAAAATTTTGATTGCTATCACATTGAATGTGTAGATCAAGTTGGGAAGAACTGACATCTTGAAGATAATGAATCTTCCTAACTATGAACATAGAATATCTCTACATTTATTTAGTTCTTATTAATTTTATTCATTAGATATTATAATTTTCTTCATATGGATCTTGTACATATTTTGTCAGATTTATAATTAAGAATATATTTTTTTGGTGTTAATGTGAATGGTACTGACTTTTTAACTTCAAATTCCACCTGTTCTGGGCTGATAAAAAACAAAGTGGTTGACTTTTTTAAAAATAATAACCTGGCACCCCACAACTTTGCTACAATTTCTTGTTAGTTCTAGAGATTTTTCTGTCAATTCCTTCAGATTTTCTATGCAGATGATTATGCACAAAGACAATTTTATTACTTCTTTCCTAATCTGTATATCTTTTATTTCCTTTGTTTGCCTTATTGCATTTTCTAGAACTTCCAATATAATGTGGAAAAAGATTGGTGAGAGGCAATGTTATTTCCTAGTGGGAAAGCTTTGAGTTTCTCCTCATTTGCTCACATACTGATCACTCTACAATGCTTCCAGTCATAATCCTGGCTGTACTGTTCCATTAACACTACACAGACAAAGCCAACTTGTGAATCTCCAAATGGCAAATTCAATGGATAACTTTTTGTTTTTATCCGATATGACTCCTCTAGATCTTGAAACTGTCTTTTAGTTTTCATAATACTCTTCCTCTTTAGTTCCCTTTCTCCTCTCTCCACTTCTTCCTTGTTTCTTTCCTCTGACGGTCCTTTTCCATTCTTTAAATGGTATTCAAGGTTTTATCTTGGGCATTTTCCTTTCCAGATCTTACCTTGCATCTTTGGGTGATCCTGTCTATTTCTAAAAATTTTATATCTATGTATACATTGATGAAGAACAATCTATAGCTTAGGCCAAGATCCTTCCTGAGTTTCAGACCTTTATTTTTCCTAGTCTTCTTTCTGCACACCATCCTTTTTCTGTGGCCATTAAAAAAATCTCTAATCACAGCTTTCTCTCCCTGTACTAATTTTTCTTAAATCTTTTCATGTTCCTCAGAGCTTGGTATCTAATGTATACTTTTCTTCAGGCGATATAGATGATAATCTTTTTCTGGTCATGAGTAATAAAAATTGACAAAAGCGACAATTCTGATCCCTTTATGTTTAAATAGAGGAACACAAAAGAACTGTTTTTACTAAAAGTTACCATGATTGGTGCCCTGGCTGGCGTAGCTCAGTGGATTGAGCTCAGGCTGTGAACCAAAGCATCTCAGGTTCGATTCCCAGTCAGGGCACATGCCTGGGTTGCAGGCCATGGCCCCCAGCAACCACACATTGATGTTTCTCTCTCTCTCTCTTTCTCCCTCCCTTCCCTCTCTAAAAATAAATAAATAAGATCTTTAAAAAACATAGTAAATCACTTTAAAAAAATTACCATGATTGGATCAGAGGCAGAGAGTAACATTCTAGTGACTGAACTAACTCTAGGAGCCTAACCAATGATCTCTTCTTTTTCAGTGATGCCTGTGCAGTGCTCTTCCATGGTGGAGAGTGTGCCTTGAAGAAGGGATCAGAGGTTACAGCCTCGTTCATCAAATAGCATGAACAGAGTTCCTTACTTTGACAATTCCAAAAGAAGAATACATCGACCAGTCTATTTTCATGGTTTTTGTAGAATTTGGGGCTCTTACTCAAAATGATGAGTGCCCATTTGGACATGAGGTAAGATGGGTGTGTGATGATTGATTCTCTAGGTGCTAATGAATGGAAGGAGTCTGTTAGGTCAGCTAAGGAGTAGACTTCAGGCTGCCCTAAGAAGTGTGAAAAAACCTCGGATTTATTACTGGCAATGGGAAAAATGAGAATATTTTGAACACACACAAGAGGCAAGCATGTTAATCATTCATGAACCCCAGTCTTCTGGGGTTATACATCTGTGGAGGTGTGGTGGAGACACAATTACACGTTAAGAGAGATTTAGTTGAGAGGAACAATT
Source organism: Tonatia bakeri (assembly GCA_004024845.1). Lineage (NCBI taxonomy): Eukaryota > Metazoa > Chordata > Mammalia > Chiroptera > Phyllostomidae > Tonatia > Tonatia bakeri. The sequence continues at coordinate 163,284 of PVIA01002281.1, read as the reverse complement.
TATTTGGGTTTTCTTAATCTTTCCAATGGACAGTTCTTCATAACAAGGGATTTTCCACAGGTCAAATAACTGGGTATCTACAATAGGAGAAAAGAAGGTGTGTGTGTGTGTGTGGGTGTGTGTTAAGATCACCCTTTTATACTATCACTACACATCGCAAAATCAACACAAATAAATACCAGGACAGGCATAAAAAATGCTACTTTTTCATTACAAAATCTTTTATTACAAAACCATAAGCTTATAATTCTGTAACATAACAATATCACAGTCAAACATATCATATGGCATTTTAGGTGACATGTTCAAATTAAAACTATAAATTACTAAAATATTACCCTACCAACCACACTCAAGCAGGCATTACTTCTACCAGATCCTGTATAACTTATTTTACATCCAAATAATGTTCTTCCAAACAGATCTCCTTCTTGTGGATATCCACTTTTGTATTGTGTCCAGGGGTTGAAGCTGGAAGCCTAGGAATCGAACTAGACATTCTTCTTTCCTTTATCCTTGTACGTTGAGTCTGTGTTCTAAATATCTATCAAATGCTTGCTCTTTTTTTCATCCTACCTCAGTTATGGTTCTCGTCATGGCTACGAGGTGGAGTATCTTCCTCTAGATCTACCCTTCCAAGCAGTACTCTGAAAGCCACCAGAGTAATGACTAATGTATTACTTTTTTTTTTTTTTTACTTCAGTTAAACGATTTTCACTGCTAAAAAACACAAAAGACAAACAATAAAGCACTGGGCTAGATGACTTCAAGCATTGTTTTGGGCTCTTCCATTTAATGGTTCCACAATTGGTATTCAGATTAGATACAAGGAAAATTAGCGTATAATGTAATCACTGATAGCTCTAGTGACCAACTTGCCTGTACAGTCACACCTGTTCCCCTTTCCTCTTTGAGATTTTCGTGCCTATCTAAAAGCCTTGTGGCCTGAGATTAGAATTCAATACTGTCATAGTCAAATCATCAAATGAAAATCCTTAATTCTTAATATGTGCTGGACTCTGTAAGGCATACAAGCATTTATCTAAAATGGTCCTGATTGAAGGGAGCTCTATTCTCATATAACTTGAGTCATCCTCATCCTTTACTGGTAATAATAAGAAAGTTTCTGTGATATTTCAAGAAGGTACCAGAGAGCCAGGCATCATCAGCGCCTCCTTTGTTCTTAGAATACTCTTCATATATCTGTAATGCATTCCTCCTACCAGAGTGGGAGGCCTTGAGTGCTCATTATATAACAGAAGGACTTACGCAAGTGTTCATTGTTAAATGGACTTTTTAAGTTCAAGTCAAATACCTTCTCAAACCCTTGGTCAGTACATAAGCATCTAAGAATATCTAAATATTATATTAAATAATACCTCATATCTAGCACATACTATCTAAAATTCCATAACTAATAAATAGATCTTTGGGGGTGATTATCTCATTCTAGATCTCTAACTATATTTTATGTGTAGGGAGTGCATACCTTGATGCCTAGAGTTCTACAGACCAATGAAGTTGAGACAATGTAATTGCAATAGATGGTAGGTATTTCTATTAAGAAAACCCAGTGTATACACTGACACAACACATATGTATGTTACAGACAGAACATCCATCATGTTATCAGTTGGCCTACAGAAAATTCATAGAAATGACCTTTCTAGAAAAAGCAAAAATGCAACTATTATGAATAATTTATCTTCCAGAAGATACTAACAGATTGTTTCATTCATAGCAAATGAAAGTATATCATATACTTGAAAGACACAGAGTTTCTCCCAAAAGAAAGGTAACTCCTCTTTGTCTCTTGTTTACATATAAATATATGTAAATTTACATATACATATGTTTTGCATTATCAATATAATTCATAATTGAATCAATGATGAAATGAATAAAAGAAATGAATGAGTGATTCAATCAATAAGACTAGTTTTACTTTTTTATTTACAGGGAGTAAATTAAAAATAAGCAAGGTTCAATGACGTTTTCATTGTTTTATTTATTTTTTTTAGTTTATTTTAAAACACTTTAGTATGTAGCATGTGATAAAAACATGTGCTGGTGTCAGTCTGCATCCTGGGGTCAGTTTTCCTTATCTTGCATTTACACCCAGTCCAGGCCCTTTCCCATTAATCAGAATGACCACACAGAAGTGGCCATTTCCTCTCGAGGGAATATTTGGAATTCATTTACCTCAGTTCAACCCCTTTAATAATCAACATAATGAGTGTTAGAAAAAGGCAACATAACCAAAATTAGTGGTCTTAAAATTATGTTGATTGACAGCACTATCTTAGAGAAATGCCCCATCTTTTCATGAACAAGGAGGGTATAGAATCTAACACCCTTTACCCTCTGTCCTTGGGAATTGGTCCCAGGCCTTGACCATTGAAGGAATCTGTGTCCTGGTACAGGTGTGGAGATGTCTTAGATACCTGAGAGTAGATTAGCTTAATTCTGCAGTTGACTCAGGGGATTCTTTCATGCAAGGTATTTTGGGCTCTGTGAAGAGAGCAGAAACTTGGGAAGCTGAGAAGAGATTATGTGACTATTTATTCATGCCTGCTAAAATGTGTCTAGAAGTTTTGCACACTGTGATCTGAGATTTTCCTTCTCTGAAACCTGGTCATAGGTCATGTGGTGGAGTAGCTAACCTGTGATCATTGGCATCTACTAAGATAAAGAACCTAATAGATGGGTGTGATCAAATCAATATAAACTAGTTCACCATAAATTCTCTTCAGGGTCAGTTATGTGACATCCTTTTAACAACAACATGCTTGGCCCAATTAGTGTTTATTAAATTTGTAGTTTAGTTGAACAATAGTTCAAGCTAAATTAAAATCAACCATGTATGCAGAGATCTTTGTAATTGCAATACAGCAATTTTAGTACATTTATGGTAAAAAAATGTCTTAGCAAATGATCAGGTGGAGACCACACTTTGGTGGATATTTGTGAAGTTGGCTCTTTAAAGGAGTCATATGACATAGTGAAGAAAAAGAAAATTGGGTTTTGACTCTGGGTACCTCAGCTGTTATACAAGTTCTTGCTTTTAATTGACTTTTATAAATGAGTAAAACTAGTTTTATTGATTAATTAATCCATTTATTATTTCTTTCATTCATTGCATCATTGATTTAATAAAGGACAACATTGATAATGACAAACATTTACTATTCACAAGGTATTTGTTTTAAACACTTCATATACTTTAACATATGTAATCATTAAAACAATCTTGTGAATTAGAAACGGAGGCCAAGGGACAGACTGTGAACTGACCCAGGAAAATTTGTATGTACACGGCTCTTAGGTTCTGCTTGGTAAATAACAGTAATGGCCAAACAATCGAAGGTTCTAAAAGTTACTCACTCTCCAAATCTTCCTAACAGTGCGTGACAAAAACAAGTTGTTATAGGCTGAGTTGTGTCCCCCCAAATTTGTATGCTGAAGTCCCAGCTTTTAGTACCTAATAATATCACTGCTTTTTGAGATTGGGGCTTTAAAAAGAAAATGTAGTTAAAATGAGGTCATTAGTGCGGGACCTAATCCAACTTGACTGCTGTCCTTATAAGAAGAAAAAACTTGAACACAGACACGTACAGGCAGAAAATGTGAGAACACAGTAGAAGACAGCCATCTAGAAGCCAAGGGGAGAGGCCTCGGAAGCAGCCACCTCTGCAAACACCTTGATCTCATACTTGTAGTCTTCAGAAGTATGAGAAAATAAATTCCTGTTGTTTAAGGCACCTATCCTGTGACACTTTGCTGTGGCTGCCCCTGACAAGTAATCTTAGATCAGATTTTGGTATCATGTATATCACATATTAACTTAACATGTATTCATATGCACTAAAAATCGTTTCATATATGACCTGTACTGTTGGCTCTTTCCCAATTCTCTTTCCTTCTATGTATTCCAACTATTACTTTGCAGGAAGTTTCCTGAAGAAATGCCAAAACTGCATAGAAACAATTCTGTCACACATACAGCTCAAAACTCCAGAGTGTACCGGACACCAGATGGTTGAGGAATTTAGCCTAATGTATCATTCCTAAGAGTGTAGGTTCCCTGGATTTTTACATCCTGATCATCAACAGTGGGGAGCATTTTAAAGTTATTTCAGAGAATCCAAATATCCTCAATGCATTTAATTTCACCAAAAAATCTATTTCTAATATTTATCATGCTAATTAACATGTCATTATGTTTAATAATTTTTTAAAATTCATATATTTACATGTAAAATAGTAATCATCAAAGGATAAACTGTTTTTAACAGATGGGAATAATTGGGAAGTTTGTACCAGTCACCAAGAAAATATACCTTTTCTGAAAGAAAGCTAGCTGACTTCTAGACTGTACTTTCATGATAATGTGTTGGTTGACCATTTTTTCAAATACACTTATTTGAATGGCACCTAAGCATTTATTTAATTAACGTGAGTAACACACACACATATCATCCCACAGTGCAGACTGAAGTCTGTCATTGAAGGTAAATGCCAGGTGTCACGGGCCCAACCTTTCCTAGTTAGTGCTCAGTAGAGTTGGGATCTGAACTCAGGACATCAAGTATGAGAGGCTGCGCCCCAAACCACTGGCACATTAAGCTGTTATTATGACTGATAATTCACAATCAATACAGCAAATTACTAACATTATTTGGTATGTAGATGGAGAGTCAGGGAGTATTTTTCCTGAGTACATAATGATTCTGAAGATGAGGAGCCAAGATTAAATGTATACAACTGGTTCGGCCCCCAGGGCATCTGCTCAGAAAGGGGCTCCCTGTCTGAGGCTAACTGATCTGTGGTTACCACCTTGAAGCCCTTAATAATTTTGTATTTGAAACTATGTTTTCTAAGTGAAGTCTAACAGGACTAGGGAGCATTTCAGGGGACTGGAAACCTCTGCTCATGTGGATCCTGCTTTCTGCCTCCTCCTCTCCTCTCCTTTCCAGCATCAATTCTCAGCTTCCCCTCCCCTGCTCCCACCCAATGGCCATGGCAGCCCTTGACTGCTGGCAGGCATCTGGGAACAGGTACTGGGCAGGGTCAGGTTTCCGTGTGTGCACAGTGCTGAACTATGGAACTGGGCTACCTGTAAGATGGCTCTTACTCTGAGAGTGACCTCATATGTAAGAAATGCAGCTTACATAGATCTGCACCATCAGATCTATTAGCAAAAAAAAAAAAGTCTTGACAGGTGGAGAAAGAAGCCACAGGAGAAAGAAAATAGCTTTTGTGTGTATGTGCTTTGATCAAAGGTTCAAAACATTTTCATTTTTATTTTGCACTGAGTTCTAAAACTTATGTAGCAAATCCTATGAAAAGAAATAAAATCACGTCTTCTAAAAGCAACGTCAATATTCTTGCCAATATCCCATATTATAACATTGTCTGACAGAGAAACACAGTTATACTGTGTATTCATGTCATGTTGTCCCATTTGGAAAAGGGAAAAAGTAACTTGGGAGCAGAGCAGGTTGCAAGGTTCAAGGTGAAATAGACCATCTAGGCAAAGGATTGGAGGCTGTAAGACAATGGTGTTAACAGAATCAGTATACTATGAAAGGTTTGAAAATGTGGTGGAAGCATAAACTATTATAAAAGTAAGGACAGAATAAGCTTTTCTAAGAATTTAATGAAATTAAATTGGGAAAGAAAGGGCCAGGGGATTACAGCCATTTTATTCATTAATTTAATATGCCATTATGAAAAAATCTATGATACAAGATTATACAAAGACTCAAGTGAGTCTCACTTGGACTTGAGGAATTCAATGAGAAAAGAGCAAGACTGAAATGAAGATATTATCTGAGTCTATGGGAATTCTTCTATGTAGTGAGCAGCAGAAGTTAATGGTGGGCAGTGGGTCCAATCATTCAACAAACAATGACTATTTCATGTCAACCCTTTAACCAATGGCACTGACCAAAGGTAAAAAGATATGCATGTTGCTATATGAATTTGAGTGGAAGGCAGTCTTAGAAATAAAAAATTAAAGTGCTATGATGGCAGATAGAGTTGGCTGGAGAAATAAAGAGGAAATAGCTAACATAGTGTAAGGAGGATGAGTTAGCAGGTTAAAAAGTAATCAGAGCTTCAGGCAGAGAAGGCTTTGCTGGAGTTGTTTGGGGCCCAGTAATGAGTTCCTAATACGTAGGCATGTTATTTTCCCTTGGGTGGCGAAACTTTCATGTTCTCCCTTACCTCGGTTCTAATCTAAGCAGCCAGAATTGGGGTTGGAAAATCTTTATAAGTGTTTAAAGAAAGAGAATGAAGAGATTAGAAGTACAACTGGTTGGAGCTTGAAAAAACTTGGCATGTGAGACAGTAGAGAGGGGACCCAGGGGGGATATTGCAAGAGTCAGAACAGAGGGTGGTATGTCTTTAAATACACAGTGGCTATCTTCTCAGAGAAGGACTACCTTTAAGACATATTTCATCATCAATGACAACTTTACTCCTCAATATAATGTTAGGGTCAAATGAACCAATATCAACCTAATTATATAATTATATACACAATATTATTTCCTTGACATTTTCTGCATTGTTTCATTCCAATCTTACAAACCCTTGTGATAATTGGTAGATAAAATAGCTATTACCGTGACCAGTAAACCCAGGGGCATGAGTCTGCAGTCTCGTGGAGTGCTGTGGGTCTGAACTCTAGACATCTAGGTTGTCACGAGGCTTTACATCTTAATATCTCACATTTTGCATGTTAAGGACCAGTGCCCTGATTGTTATTCCACATTCTTTGTATTCTTAAAAGTCTCAGTGTTCTATTCCTGCATGTCTCTTCAAATTCTCAAAAGACACACGTGAAGAAAGTCTTTGGCCATCTTAGCTTCTAGTTTTAGTAGTCCAAGTTCAGAGATAGGGAGATGCACTCAAACAGTCATGAACTGGAAACCTAACCACAATCAGATTTTAAATTGAGGTTTGAATTTGTTCTAATTGTGCCTGTGATAAGTTTTCCCTGGGCGAAAGCTTTGCTTTATCTTCCTTTTGGCTGAATGGACAGTTCCTCAGGGCCCAATTTTAACTCAATTCATATTTTACCCATTCCCAGTATGTATAAACTCAGACACAGTACATGCCTGCAACGGGAAAAGCTGTGTTGCCCACGGTAGTTCTGTTTGTGAGCATAAAGGATGGCTAGTAGAAAGAGGATTGAAATGAAACAACAAATGTTCATTCTGAATCCAAAATGTCCTCCCTACAACATTAGCTTAAATGCATTTGGACAAGTTAAACGTTCTCTATTTTTCCTTCCTTAAGGAAGTTAATTTCTTTACATAGTTATCATCAGGCGATGGGCACTGAGTTACAGCGCTCCTCGCTCAGCCAGTTGTTCATGTGGATAATAGTGCACCTGTTACTTAAAAAATCCCTGGGCCACAAAATTGCTCAGCAAAGTAGACATCCTCAGACAGACGCAGAGCCTTCAGAATCCTCTCGCTGAATTATGCAAGATTTTCTGGTTTATGCTCATTAAAGGCAGTGATAAAGCAGCTGTCACTGAGTAGGATGTTGTCAAAAATCAGTGCAGAGAATAGAGATGATTACTCGGGTGCCATTCACCCATTATAGTGAGCTTCGTGCTGGTATTTCTCTTATATATCCTTCTTTTGATAGGCTTATAATTTTCCTGACTAAACACGTACTCCAGACATCACCTTGATGTGACAGTTCTAAACAAGATAAATGTACAATATGTGTCTATGAACTCTGGCTCCCTACACCCCCACCGTGGGGTTTCAGAAGGAAAGGCTTGAAAAAAATGCTACAATCGGAGGGTTGATTTTTCCATTAAAATGGAATTGAGCTGCTTCTTGTAAATGACTGTTCCATTTCTATTTATTTAACAGGCTTAACTGGTTTAAGCTGGTTCATGTGACATGGGAGAAGAAACTGGCAGAGAGTATTGAAAAGATAACACATCTTTTCTATTTCAATAATGGCACCAGCTTGGGGTTTCGAAGATTGTTTGAGTTGTCTCATGTGAGAGAGCGAGACGGATCTGACTGCACTGGGAGACACATTACCCAGCCGTGAGGCAGGCCCAGCCCTGAGGGGACACCGTGGGACAGGGCGGTGCACTCAACAAATAACTACCAAGGGCAATGATCAGAGAACAAATATTGAACACCTTTGAGGTAAGAAGCTCACACAAAGGTAAATGTTTATTGATGCAAAAATAAAAATGAAATCCAAAGAATGGATTTTAGCACCTCAGATAACTGAGCAGAGAGCTGACGACTGAATATTGTAGCCTCACAAAGCAGTCATTATGTCTAATAGATACCAAGTAATGGGTTTGACTGATGTTTTGTGTGAGTTAACTGGAGCTTTATTTTTGTCTTTCAAATATTAATGAAATGTGTTGTATCATAAGATAATGAGAAAATATCTCTGGAGAGAAGAAATTTGGCTCTGAGTAGGTACAAACGAGAGGAACCCTCTCCCCTCTTAGAGGGTACATCAACATAAAGGATTTCCCATTGTCAGTAAAATCTAACTTTGAATCCATGCTTCAGACTCATGACAATTGAAAAGTAAGTTTTAGCGAGTAGTTTAACAGGTAATACTTTTTATTTTTTAAAACATTGAACCCTAGAGACATCTTAAAAGGAAACTTTGCTTGAGAATTTATTAGCACTTTAAAAGAAAGAACTGTCTGCAGGTTCGTGACAGTTATTTAGTGCTTATTTATGAGTAAGACCATTCCATTTCTCAAAAGGTTTAGTCTAAGTATATAGCAGAGACAACGAAACATATAAAACAGCCACCTATTTCTAGCAGAACATCTATACAGAGTGTTTTAATTCTTTCAACGTTTTTATATGATTGTTTCCTAGACAGTAAATCATGTCTTATGAAGTTATGCTCCTCTTTTGATTAGTATGTACCTGGTAAATGTACTTAATAAATATTTATATATAGACTATTAAAGGACATGAGTAAAGAAAAGAGGAAGTTCCTAGGGGACAGTAGTAAGGACAAATGTGGTGCCATGGCCCTGCCTCCAGAGCACCGTGAGACATGCAGGAACGAGAGGACAGACTTCAGGAGAAAGTAATTTCCTTCAAAGTGAGACATGTCACAGTGAGTGACTTGTGTCCTGGTGGTCATTGGAAATTCAGTTTCACAGTCTGTTTTCTGCAAGTCAGGAATACAAAGACATTGAAAACATATGACGAGTTTGTTTTGTGGTAAAACCTGATCTAATTCCATTAAATTTCTTCAGATTTTCAAATTTATTCCAATGCATATAAAATTTTCAGTACAAATCAGAATGTGTCTGGTGTAATTACCAGGTGCTGTACCAGTCCCCAGATGTGGGTATTATCAAAATACATTGTATATGTATCTCATTGAATTTCTAAAATGTGTCAAATTTTTGGATTTCTGAACCCATCTGAACCCAAGGGTTTCAGATAATGGATTATGGCCATTTGGAAATTCACAAAAGGACCAAGACATTAAGTCGACTTGTGGTGTGGTCTAAGTGAGTGAACCCAAGATTTGAATCCACATCTCACTGACTTTCACTTTGTGACCCTCCCCTATCTTCAAAGAATTATAGTAGCAAAAGAGAAGAAGTTAACAAATTTTTGGTTATATGTTTAAGCATTAACAAATGCTTATTAAGTTAACAAATGTTAGGCATTGCGGTAAATGAATTTAATTTAATCCTTTACATAATTCAATGGTGTAGGTACTATTTTTATCCCAATTTGCCAGATGAGAAAAAGTCCAGGAAAATTAAACAACTTGCTCAAGGCCATGAATAAGAGACTGAGCTGGAATTATGAACCCAAGTAGTCTGTCTCCATACCTGTGGCCATAACCACCATATAGTACTCTGAAAACAAGACTATGTCTAAGACACTGAGTATAAGACAAAGGAATGCTAAGTTCCTTGGGAAAAAAAAAACAAAAAAAAGGAAGGAGACAGAGAAGAAAATATGTGAAGAAAACGAGAAGAAATGGGAGGAAATTCTTGTTTAAATACAAAGCTGGTAGATCTCAACTGAATCCCTTAAAAAGAAAGGCTTAGTGTTAAAGCCTAGTGAAAGCTACCTGGATTAGATGCCCATGACTTTGAAAGCTTGAAGTTATCTGTCTTGCATAATTGGCTTTTATGGGTGCTTTATGAAAAGCATGACTTAATTATTCTAATTTCCTTTCTTTTCAAAACCTCATATACAAAATTTCCATAAAATATTATTGTGAAAGTACTTTGGTGAACCTTAAAAACACTATGCAGATGTAGATAACTAAAGAAAAGTATCGATGAAAGTGTTTGTCTTAGTCTAACTTCCTCAGAAAACAGAATCTGAAGCAATGCTATGTCCCATTGCTTTACGAGAGAGCAAGAACCTCAGGGAGCAGGAGCACAGGACACAAGCAGCAAGCCAATGAAGAGAGAGGACGAGGCTGATCACTGGATCTCGAGGACTGTTCTCTAAAAAGCTACCTCTTCTCAGTTTAGTGGAGGGGGCAGGGGAAGAAGTCATCTTCTGTTTCCATCTTCAACTAGTCCAAGTTCATCCGACTTGGCACCAAGCTCCTAGCACCTCTAGCTTGAGGTTGTACAGGTGTCTACAGGGTCTTGCTGGTTAATGCTCACCCCTTGACGTCAGCAGGGAAGCTAGGACGGGGTTATGCAGCCTGAGCAAAACGTTAGATGGGGTCAAGCGGTACTTCCTTGACATTGGTTGGAGCTCACGCAGAGCACCCAACAGAACCATAGACAGACAAGAAAGACTAAACCAAAAATGGTTGGTGAATAGAAGAGTCTGACACATGGTCTAATGGGCTGTTACACTTTAAATGATGCTTTCCAGACTGGGTCCTACAGAATCACACCATGTACAATGTAAGGCCACCTGCCCTTGCAGTGGGGGAAATATTCCAGGACAGTAAAATCATTGCCTGTTCTCTTTCAAACAAGTAGTTTCTTATTCTACATGATTGCTAACTTTAGGTAAAATTATTCTTTCTCCCGAAGTAACATGAACTAATAAAACTATTTCATAAGCTCTATACAAATACATATTTTCAAAAATAGATTCTTGTTAGATAATCTTTTATTCTATTTCCTGTTTCTTATAATGTGTTCATTTCCTTATCGTTTATGAAGTAACTATAATGAAAAAAGAAAAACGGATTTTGAAAGGGTGAAAGACACGAATGGCTACTGAGTTTGTGTTTTCATGTTCTGCATATCAAATGCCATCTTCCATTGGAGATGATTTCTGTTGGATTTTAATTTTTTTTTACAATGATTTTGTCATCAGCCTACCAAGGACATTGGAATTAAAGAGCAAGGGTCATTTGAGTGCCTGAAAATAAATCTTCAAAATACACTTTACTTTTCTCCTGACAGAAATTAGGAAATGTTTGGAGCCATAGGGTCACAAGAAGCTGTTCCATACTGAGAAGCCTTCGCTGACTCACGGTGCTGATCTTGCTCTAGCTGTCCCCGAGAGCAGAGCCGGTTCACCTAGGTGAAATGGATAGAAGCTCATAGGGGAAATGTGACTTAGCTTTCAAAGGCCCGAATGACATGCTTACCCCTGGAAAGAGCCAATGAAATTGAATGATGGGGGTAGTAAGGCCAGCAACTGTGTTGTGACTTAACAAATGTCTTCAGTGTGTGCTGCAGATTGTCCTAGGAGCCCTGACTGGTGTGGCTCAGTTGGTTGAGCACCCTCTCAAAAAGCAAAAAGTCTCTGGTTCGCAGCAGGGGTGTGTGCGAGAGGCAACCAATCAATGTTTCTCTCCCTCTTTCTCCCTCCCTTTCTCTCTCTAAAAATAAATAAATAAGACCTTTTTAAAAACAGTGCTGGGAGATTCCCAACTGTGAGGTCTTTTTCTTAACCTCGGATTACGTGACATACAGACCAGCACTCTGTGGGTGGAAACAGGAGAAAGCATGGTATATGACACAGTGGTTAAGAGCTAGGACTTTGCATTTGGCTGAGCTGGGGCTGACTTCCAGCTTCCCCTGCTCAGTAGCTCTTTATCTTGCATGGGTTCCTTAATTCTCATGAACCTCTATCATTGAATGATTATTTTTATCACGCATCCACCGTGTAGAGCTGCAGAGAAGATGACTGCAGCAATATACCTAAAGTTTGTGGCCCTCAGCAAATGGTTGTTAGCACAAAGTGGTTGTAACTCCAAATTTATTTATTTACGTACTTCAAAAGCACACCCCACCCCTCATGTCTTTAGTTTTCAAGCTTTGGATGTCATTTACTCCTCCTTACAAAAAATAAGGAGAAAAGTGTTACTACAAAATGGGCGACAGTCAGTTTCACAGACTTAAAAGATGCTTTTTAATTTACTATTCCTATTCGAACTGAGTGCGTGTACCATGGTGAAACAGTGAGTAAAACAATTTGTTTCCTATACAGACAATGATATTCTATGTCTCAGCTTCAACCCTCCTAAAAATACTTTAAAATGTATTACAAAGAGTCCAGACTTCAGCAAACATATATGTGAAATCAAGAGATCCATAACTCTTTAAAACAAATCTTTGTTCTACCACCCGCTATTAATATTTTTCTCTAAAAACCTCAGACATTACTCTGGTTGGGAGACATATGAGAATGTCAGGTTATTATTTTGCAACAGAGCCCTCCCCTCTTCCTTCATCCTTCTCAAGCATATTCTGAATACCACCCAATAGATTCTCAGTGCACCTCAGATGAAATCTGATCATTTTTATCTCGGTTCTAAAACTGTCTGTTTGGTCAGCCCCTAGTTACAGCAAAGACCTTCATACCTGGGAGGTGTTGGTTAAATATTTGGCACTGACTAACAATCTTTGTCTTGTTAATGCCTCCCTTGCTGTACCCACACCAGTCATATGAAACTCCTTGCACTGAACTTCCAAAATGTGCTCAGGAATCTGGGTTAGTGTCTGTTGTGGACCGCGCCTCCTTGTCTCTCTGCTCCCCTCTGCCTCTTATGTCCCTCAGGACTCAGTTTAGACATTATTTCAAGAAAATATTCCTTGATTCCTAGTCTAGATTAGTTGTCCCTTCTATAAATTCTATGTAGAATTCTCCCCATTCCCACTATTGTCTTTTATATGCATTCGTTGGTTAATTCTATGACTTTCTGCCAGAAAGCAAACTTCTTGCCCAAAGATATATTAATTATGTCTTTATTTATTTTATTTTGATGCTTTAATATCTGGGCCACAGGGACACTGGAGGGACTGCTTCTCCCAGGGTTAGTCAATTCTTAGAGAGAGGAAAAAAACTCCACTGTGAGCATATCTTTTGTATGAAAACCCACCAATCCAGTACCAGCACCCCCAGTCACCCCCTCCTCCACAAGGTTTCACTCTCAGGGACACTATTCCTCTGTCCTTGTCACCCAGAGCCAGGTACCAGACAACTAGGGCCTGCCCTATGCACCAGAGTCTCCTGAATGATCCATACTAACCAACCCTAAACCTACTTACCCTGCCTCACCTGTTCCTTCCCATGAAACCACAATAAAGGCTCTTGCCTAGGTCTTCTTCCCACTCTCTCTGCCTTCTGGCTGACCCCAGTGCTTCCTTGTGTGGCCCTGCATGGCATGCAAAGTATGCCTCCTTCTAGTGGGATCTGAGAGTGTGACAGACTATCTTTCCAATGACATTTGTCTCCTGACCTGTTGGCCCTGCCATGTCTACACAACAATAGAAACTATACCACTTTGTTCATGTTGAATTTGCAGCCCCTGCTACGGTACTTGGAAGGCAGTCACTGGATAGATAGATAGATACAGATTCAGGTCAATGAAATGTGAACACTGATGCTTATTTGGTTCTACATTTGTTACTGCAATCTGCTTTCTGCTGCTTTGTTTCTATCCATTATTAAAGAATGGTGCATAGGAGAACTTGTTTGACAGAAGAATTTAGTTTTTACATTTTCTGCTAAATTGTAGACTTCCAATATTACATTTTGCTTATAAGAAAACTTATTCCCTAGTGAAAGTCTTTATTTCCTAGTTTAAAACTTATTTTTCTATTTCTTAGTTTAATTGCTCTTAAGAGCTTAATTTTTTTGACAAAACATTTAGTTGTGACTAGAATGTATTTCATGCTGACACATCTTTTGAAATACCGTTCATTCTGATTGTACCTAACTATAATTAAATATAAGTTCAACTGTCTTGTGATCTGACACACTTCTGGGTGATTTATATGTAGAAATATTTTAAGGGATGAAAAGAAGCAAGGAACGTCTATTTTGGACTTTCTGGTTGGCAACACTCACATCTCTGCTGGTCACACCTGCCATATGTTGGCTTCTTTTATCCTCCAACTGTTTTCTTTCCTAAGAGTGACTTAGAGGCGGGAGACATCCCTTCCACTTCTGGATCCCAGAAGTGCCTGTGCTTGCATATGAAGCAGTTGGCTTTTTCCTGAAGCATCTTGATGCTGTGATTTGGCCTCAGAGTGTTTTCTTGAGGCAGTTGAAATATTCATCATTCAAGCCACTTCTCCACGTGCCAAAAAGCAAGTCTCTTTGTTTTTGAGAAAGGTTAACATGAGGGAAGAGAAAAACGTTGGTTGCTTTGGAAAGCCAAATGTAATCCTTAAAAACTATATTGCAGGCAAAATGCAAACTCTCCAGCACCTATGTAGTAAAAGGAACTTTATTTCTACAGGGCTAGACACAAACTGGAGGTAAGTGTTGCAAAAGGCAGTTAGAAATAAAGATAAGGAGTAATATTGAAACTACTCTTTTCTCTGCTCATTTTGTGAGCCCAAACATTGGCAATAAACTAATTTTTCCCAAAGCTGAAGATTGAAGCTTTAATTACAGACTAAGATATTTCCTGAGTTCTTCAGAATAACTTTCCTTGGTACTCTCCATTTTTAATATAACTATCATTTTCACATTCTTTTGACATTTCTTTGTATTTTTTCTCTTTGATACTTACTGAAAAATACAAAGCATACCCCTAAAATTTTAGCTAACTTAAATAAAGACAAAATTTGGGGTGCCAGAAGAAGTAATAAAAATGGTGAGTTTTTATTCACAATTTTGTGAATTTCTTTGGTATTATTGAAATTATGAATAAGACTAATGTGAACAAGAGCCATTAGACCAATTAGGGGATTTGAGTCTTTCTAACCAAGGGTTTTACTAGGGGTGCTTTGTACTTAATATTGTCCCTATTTGGGTTTCTAGGTAATATGCACCTTGTTGCCTCAGGTCACTCTGTATATAGCACATTAATCATTTTAGAACTTAACAAAAATGCCTTTGGAAACCAACCCAGGAGTGTTATGTCACAGCATCTAAACATTTCACCATCTGAAAAGAAAGCAGGAAAGCTAGACAAGAAAAGAGAGTCCAGCCGAGAGAAGGACATACTGAAGGCCAAGAGCATACTGACATTGAACTCTCAATGCAGGAGTGGCTAACAAAGCAATTCTAGCTTCTATCACAAGCCAATGTTAAGTTGTCTAGGACGATTTGTTTATATCTTACTCAGTTTTTGTTATTACTGTTGTCGATAATAGTGAAAAGGAGGGAGAATTAAATCACAAGATCAAATGTAAACTATATACCAGAAGTCTGAAAATGACCAAATTAAAAAACAAAACAAAACAACTATGTTTAAGAATGAACTCTGCACATAAGACAGGCTGGTTTATCGGGGCTCTCCTCCTCTTCTTACATCTGCTTCAGTGAGACGTTGCCTGTACTTCGCCCTGCTGACTAAAAATTGCTTTTTTAATCCTAACCTATGGCAAAGAGTGCTAGATGCTAATAAAATTCATTTCCTCTTTTGTTTATTTACTTACATTTTGCTTTTGTAGGTAACCTCAGTTTTCTATGAAGAAATAGTGAACCCAGCTAAAACAATACATTTCCCAGACTCTCTTAAAACAGTTTTTGGCCATGTGATTCAGTCCAGGTCTGTAAGATTTAAGTAAAGACTTTTTGGATCTTCTTGGAAGGCCACCACACCTGAGAAGGGTATTCTTTTGTAATCCCCACCTTCCTTTTTCATGCTGTCTGGATGATAGATATAATAGCTGGAGTTTCTGCAGCTGCTATGGACTACCAGCTTGTCTGGATAGCGGAAAGCATGGGTATAGTAGAAAACTATAAGAAGACTTGGCCCTTAGAGTACTTGTGGATCCACCAAACCATATCTGGACTGTTCCTACCAAAATGCTTTTACATAAGAAAAAATGTCTTACATGTTTAAAGCATCATAATCAGGTCTCTGTTGCTACCAGCTGAAAGCAATGTCTAAATAATATAAACTCCAGTTATGAAATTGTTTGTCTTCATTGCTTTATAGTCTAAATTAGTATAAAAAATAGGCTTAAATGCTTTTTCTCTGCATCCCACATTTCTTTTTTGGGACTCTCTGGTGTAGCCATGGTTTCTTTGAAATTCCCTGCAGTTAGAAAGGTATGAGATCAAATTTGTCACTAATCATGTTACCTGAGAACATTTGGTTAACCTCAGTGTCTGTTTCTTCATCTAAACATGCATAACAATCAGGAGGGACAGAGGAGAAGAAGTGTGAAAAGCACTTAGAACAATATTTAGCACATAGCAAGTGCTCAATAAATCACTATTAAGTTTTTGAGAGGGAGAGCACTCTCAATGTAAGGTTACATAAAGGACCTTGAGTATTCCTCGCAGGGGTTTTACTAAATTCCACTGGGACTTGTCCTAAACCTCTGCTCTGCAGGGGCACAAATGGCCCCGTACGTGACAATTTTTTTGGTTTTGAAGACATGTGCCATGCCCTCTTTGGACCTTTGCTTTTTCCCTCTGTGTGGCTAAGAGGTCCCAATTTTTCCAAACTTCCTTCATACAACTTGCTTTAACAATGCTTAACACTCTAAATTGCTCTAAAAGGTATACAAATAACTTGCTAATTCATAAGACTAAATATTAGAAGCAATTACAATAACAGTGTAGTTCTTAAGCATAGGTTTTAGATTTATACGGAACTGGGTTTGATTTTGATTTTTCGTTCTCTGGCCGTGAGAGAATGATGCTCCATAACCTTTCCAAGTCTCGGTTTTTTCACTTCTGAAGTGTCGATAATATTAGTTGCACTTAGAGGGTGGTGGTGAGCTTGACTGAGAAAGTGCATGTTGAATACTTCATGAGTGCCTGACACCTCACACATGCTCAATGCGTCAGAATTATTATTGTTATGAGCTCTAGTAATAACACCAGTGAAGAAAATAATCACACTTTGATGGAGTTCACTAGCTGAGTGGCTCAGTGAAGATCTCTCATGAAATAATGATTCATTACTATATAAGGAGTTAAGAAATAGAGGGAATAAGAATGTGAATATTTTCATACAGACAAACCTTTTGAGAAGCTAGAGAAATAGAAAACAACAAGCTTGAGTAACTTAATCATAAGAATTTCTACATTTTCATTTTTACACATATTTTTAAGATTGATTCATATCAGATTAAAGCAGAAATAATTTCAAAAAACTTTTAAAAAGCAGCAAATAGATCAATAGCCTTAGAGAGAGAAAAGATGATTAAAAAGTTATGAAATGTTTCAAAGAATATAAACCTCAATTATTGAGGAAAAAACATTATAGTTTTATTTGACTTATAAAACACAATGCAATGTACACATGATGTATCCTAGAATTATCAATTGAAACCTCTATAATCTTATTAACCAATATCACCCCAATAACTTTAATTAAGAAATAAAATGGAATTAAATGAGGTTAGTGGGAGGGGCTTGGCCTCACTAACACTGCCTCTAGTGGATATAACAAAAATCTTGACTCTGTAAAAAAGGATAAACTAATCCAGCAAATATAGGTGGTTGAAGGTGGCTTTAAAGTTGAATAGTCAACATTGCAAAGTAAAGACTCATGAAAGACTGCTATAAACCTCTTTTGCATGTCCGCTACAGATACATTTAATTAAGCACATTCTGGGTATAATATTGAAAGAGAGACTTTCAGAAAAGGAAGACCTGTATGTGCAGAACTGATGAGAATTTTGGGTTCCCACATAGGACAGCAGCCTGGCAGGACCTCTGTGGAAGAAAGGGGCTGGTGGCGTCCGGAGAGAAGGATCTCAGTTTTTATGTCTGTGATGGTGATGATCCGAGAACTGCTGGCGCAGGAGATGTGGCCTCCGCTCAAGCAAGCACTCAGCTCGTCTCACACTGGCAACAGCTGCAGCTAATATACTGTTAAACATCTTGGCCCAGTTTGAACAGCAAATAGATACTTAATGAAGCCAATGAAAGAAGAATCTGCATTGGATAGTGACTATTCCAGAATATTCTTAGTGCTCCAGACAGATAACTCCCTGACCTTTCTAACCAATAGTAATGAACAAAGGGAAAGAAAAACAGAGTAAAATTGGCATGTAGTAATTTTTTTGTTACAATGACATTATTTTAAAATACTCATTGTGAAAATCTTCATACCTATACAATAGTTGAGAGTATAATAAGTCTCCAACAATCTGTACCCCAGTGTCAAAAACCCTTCCTATTTTGCCATCCTTGGATTTCTCCAGTTAATATGAGCCAGTCAACACAGTGAAGAAAAAATTAGTATAATTTCCACTGGAGATAACAGTTGTGTGCTCAAAATTCTCTACACTGCACAGTAAGTTATATATGAGAAAGAATTCTTTCTGTCTTCACACCCATATCCCTAAAGTTTGGGGCACAGTGTCTGGCACATAATGACCAACATATTTTGAATACAAAAAATATTTGTCGAATGAGCTCTCCGAGCACAGTCTCCCTGCAGGAATACTTCCCTCTCCTCACGCTGAATATGGGTGTGTCCTCGTCAGCGTGATGCTCTTGTCTTCAGGCTCACATGTCTGTACCACTAGATTGGCTCATCCATATCTCACTTTTGCAGCAGCTTTTATCCTGCTCTCCTTTTTTAATTGAAATATTCTTGGGGCTAGAGGGTAAGGTCAAAGAGATGTATTCACTTGGGTTTCTCTCTGAGAGACATTGGTCTTTTCCCTGTAATCCTAATACTGGTTAATTACCTCCCTTTAAATTTCGGTGAGCAGAGCTGATTCAGGATCATATGCCCCTTCCCTGTACCTCTCACATGAGTGTTGACACTATTGTGAGACACCAGCCTTATATCATCTTTTTTTTTTACAACATTTCACATGCAAACCCAAGCTTACACGTGATTTGTAATGATATTTATTTGACAAGGAAATAGAATTTCAAATGCTTAGATGATTTTAACATTTTAGCAATTTGCAGAAACTGCAGCTAGGAGGTCTAACTTAATGTAGAAATAAAAATTGCAGGCATTATAAACTATTATGAAACTGCAAATTATCTTTTACTAAGAATATTGAGTCTGTCAAATGCAAGGTCCCAAATGATTTTCTTCCTTGTAAAGATAATGTTCATTTTAAAAGCAGATTAAAGAGACTTTGAAACATGCGAGACATTTTGTTAGAAGCCAGATTACAAAGATAAATGAGTCAATCCCTGCCCTCACACAGCTTTTATTCTAGTAAAGGAAATAGACTTGAAGGGATATGTTCAATGCAGTGAAACAAGCTTTGTGGTCATCACTTTGGAATGGGTGTTGTGGAAATGCAGAAATAGAAAAATAAATTGAACTGGCTGAAGAAGATGGGAGAATCCCCTGAAGGACAGCATGGTTAGGAGTTAGCTGGGTGAAGAATGCAGTGTGTTGGGAATTCGGGCAAAGGGAAAAAAACACAAGCAAAGACAGAGATGCATGAAAGATCACGGTGAGAGGGAAAACAGCAAGTGTTTAGTGTGGCTGGCGTGTGCAGACCAAAGGGTGGAGGGGCGGAGAACAGTCTAAGGAGAAGTGTGGAAGGCATGGTACCACTCATCACAGACAAACTTGCATGGGAGGATGAGCAGTATAGGCATGATCTGGCAAGATGCGGCTGAAATTGTACAAATGCAGGGAGCCATAGAGGGTAAAGCTAGAAAGGTAGGCAAACAAAGGCCATATTATGGGCAATATTTTTGCGCCAAAAATCTTGAAGGTTTGAAGTGAACAAACATGAGCTTGGCCACATTGTAGAAGATAGACTGGAGGAAAAGAGAAATAGAAACAGAAATACTAGTTAGAAGAGTATTGTAAAAGTTTATGTGAATTATAATTTGTAGATCTAAATAATTAACATGGGGTAGAGATTATAAAAAATAACATTAATTATGATATTAATGTGTTCTTGATTTGCTTTTACTGGAAAGGTATAAATGTGCATTAGTTTTAAATAACTTATATTATTTTGTCCTCTGCCAATAAAATAGATAATTATTTCCTATGCCTCTGTTCCAATGTATCCTATCCCTTGACCTTTCCAAAAACTTTGCAATATTTGTTTTCCACTAAATAAAATTTCAGATTATGATTCCATTGCATCAGATTGAGCTCATGGGCATTTGGGGAATATTTTTGGATAGAGTATTATTTATAGTGGCACTGTTTATGTTGATTATTTTAAACCATATCTCCAATCTGTGATTCCTCTTAGTATATTTTGGAATCCTTTGAGTTTCCTGGTGTTCTAGTGTTTGCATTGTAATCCATTGTTCAAATTTAAAAATTCTCTCTGTGTCTCTCTTGCACTCTCTCTTTATTTTTATTTTTTAAATTAAGAACAGTTCAGGTGATGTCAAAAAATGAACAGTAATACCTTTTTGTATAAATCAACCAAATTTATCAAATGTTAGATTTTTAAATTGATTTTTGTCTCTATAAATTCTGACATTTAGAAACCGATACAGTGAAAATTAAAGAGTTTGAAATTTGAGTTTTGTTCTTCAGATAATTACTTTAATCTCTCATGTTGCTTACTGAAATAGCATTGCTTTCCAGTAATACCTTCTCTTCCTATATAGTTTATGACCTCATCATTTGGGAATTTTGTGCCCTCATTCCAGAGACAAATTTACTACCTAGTTCAAAAACTGGAAATGTGTATAGCAATACAACACCATGCCTGCTAGTCAACAATACTTAGGCATTGATGTCATTTGTTAAGAAAAACAAATCATCCTGTGTTCCTATTTTTGCATTGCCTGGGAAAAGCTTATGTAATTTATGTTAAAAACCAGAAAAAAGAGAATGATTTCTGAAAATAGCCTATTGACTTACTCCGCGTAAATGTATCTAAAATTGACAAAATCTTAGCAGGCAGATTATGTCCACAGTTGAAACCACGGAGCTCTTGTAAATGACCCAAATGACGCAACAACGCACACTCCTGAGATTTTCAAGGATAGAATCACTGAAATTATAGCTTGAAAAAAATTGTGAAACTCCTGTATTTAAAAGTTGGACTTCATTTTTAACTCTGTTGTAATAGCAAAGATTCTTTTTAAGGTGAAGGGTAGCCATTACTGCTTATTTGTTCATCATTGTTTATTGTTGGCAGGAAAGCCCCAGCTCTCCCGAAAGGCGGTGCAGAAGCCAAGAGCCGACCATGGAAAGTGAAAGGAAATCTGATGTCCTAGAGAACCAGATCCACGAGTGTAGACACGAAGTGAAGAGAAAGGGGTCCTGTTGTTTATATTTTCTTAGTCATAATGGGGATTACTGATGTCTGAAGACGTTGCTTAAAAAATTCTCAAGGGAAACTCTTGCACTAAGTCACAAATAAATTTCCAAGATGTTTAATTTTAATGTTTGCTTTGTGTGGCTGGTGTAGCTGACAAGTGAGGCAGGATCACGGCATCGATGGCCTCATTTGACTTGTGAATCCCATTCCATACTAAGACATACTGGTTATGCCATCTTAATTCTAGTGAGAGAAAACTTCATGCAAGAGATACCATTTCATGGCTACGTTCACAGATCCCTACAACTCTGATCTACTTTTTGGGAGCACTATTTCTAGTCATAGATCACAAGTACTATCAAATGAATAAATAAATGAAGGAATGAACATTTGTTATATTTACAAATTCAGGGTCGTTATTTGATCTTTTTTGTCAACCATGGCACATATTAAAATTAACATTCTTTGATGTGGCCTATACCTACACTTCAAAATTGTGAATCTAATTTATGAACTGTGGGAGTTC
Organism: Tonatia bakeri; assembly: GCA_004024845.1. Classification (NCBI taxonomy): domain Eukaryota; kingdom Metazoa; phylum Chordata; class Mammalia; order Chiroptera; family Phyllostomidae; genus Tonatia; species Tonatia bakeri. The sequence goes on along the minus strand of PVIA01002281.1, from coordinate 141,160 downwards.
TACAAAATTTCTGACAGTTACCACTGTTACTATCCACCTTCCCCTGCCAAAGTCTGCATAATGCTGTGCTCACACATAAAGCATAAAGCATAAAAAAGAGTACCAAAACATATGCCCAGTCCCTGCTGAGATTCCCCAAGGTGGGGTAGTAAGAAAAATGTGAGGCTTAGTATTAGTAACTTCTTACTGATACTAGTAAGAACACTGAATCACAAAATCAATGAGTAATTTATCCCTAATTTAACTGTCTTGTTTTTTAAGAACGGTGAGATTGGGCCTGGCTGGTGTAGCTCAGTGGATTGAGCACAGGCCTGTGAACCAAAGAGTTGCTGGTTTGATTCCCAGTCAGGGCACATGCCTGGGTTGTAGGCCAGGTCCCCAGCAGGGGACACATGAGAGGCAACCACACTTTGATGTTTTTCTCCCTTTAATTCTCCCTCTCTTCCCATCTCTAAAAATAAGTAAATAAAATCTTAAAAAAAAAAAAAAGAATGGCGAGAATAGGAATTGTATTCTACCAGAGACGTGGTGAGGAAGTTGGGGAATGATGATGAAACAGAAGTCCTAAGTGTATCTTTGAGACCCTACAACACTCAGGGGTTTTTCAAGAGAGGGAGGATAAGGCAGGTCATTGATAAACTGTTTCCACCCATAGTCACATGGACATAATTTGAAAATGCACTTTATTAAGGTTTTCTTTTCAATCACCCATAATTTGAATATCTTATAAGTGATGAGACACTGTATGAGGTGAATAAACACCTTGAAAAGGTCCTGGCACAGCCTTTAAATGGCAGAAAAGGTTGATAATGGCAGTAAAACAAAGAGAAATACCATATATTGGACGTGCAGCATGTACAGTACTCACGGCATGTGCAGGAAGAAGGGTCGAGTGATGACTTCCAGTCTAAGGAAGTGGAAGCCTGGAATTATAAATGTCTTTTTAGATTTGGATTTAGATTAGATTTAGAAGGATGAGTGGGATTTGGTGGGCAGAGAGGGTGTGATGGAGAACCTCGTAGAAAAAGGTACAAAGAGCTTTTACAGAAGCAGAGAGAATGGAAAGGCATTGAGAATTTGGGGGATAGTGACAACTAATCGTCTGAAGCAGTGCCTGTGTGTGGAAAATGGGCCTCGAAGCCAGGGCAACAGATTTCCAAAAGCATGCCTATTTTGGAAAAAAAAAAACTTATCTTAGAAATATTCTATCTATCATCAATCAATCAATCATTTAAATGAGTTTAGTAATATTTGAAGTCTAGTGACAGAAAGAAAAGAGTTTAAGAAGGAAATAAGTAATAAAGGCCATAGCTTTTGAGGTGTCCCGGGGGCAAATATTTACAATTTTTTTCACTTGCAAGTGCAGAGCCATTCACTCCTGAGATTCTGCACCCAGGGCTCATTCTTAGCCACAGATGCCAAAGCTAAGGAGGAATTTGGGTGAAAATAAAGGCCTCTGTGGCTCACGTGAGTTCTCCTGAGAGCCATATGGTAAAACCAACAGAAAAGGAACTAAAATCTAATCCCTCGGTTTTGAAAGGCATGCATGCTCAGGCTGTATTCTAACAAGCGTCCCATGAGGACACCTTGGGTGAAATCCCATCTCATGAAACAACCACCAGACACAAAAATTCCTGCAGATTAGCTTAACAAAATTAAGATAGTGGATGAAGTTGTCAACTTTGTCAAATTAGAAGCAAATTATTAATGAGGAACTTCACGTATATACTTTAAAGCTTCCCATTTTACTATTAACTAGGAAAGGAAAATTGATTTGTGGGCTTTCTGCCGTAGGCTCATTAAGAAGAATTTCATGTGTTATAGAAAGAATGTTAATGCTTCTTAATTTATTTCACCAAGTCGATGCCAGGATAAAAGTTCCAGAACAATGTGATTATAATGCTCTCAGGAGCAGAAGTCATTTCAGGGGGTTAGTTTTGCAGTGGTGCTCTCTGGCAGACTTGCTGGCACCCCAAAATGGAAACTCGGGGGTCTGTAGAGTAGAGGCTGGGTTGCTCCTTCAGTGAATCAGAGAAATACGCTCTCTGGTCCAAGCAGAAGTAAAACCTTTACCTGCAATATTTCTCCCTCTCATGGAATTTCAACATGGCAACAACTTTGTATCAGGATGCAGATAGGACAAAAGCTCACTCTGTGGTCGAATGATCCAGGGAAAAATTTTATCTCCTCCCAAATAAGAAATTGATGAGCGAAAGGTTGCCCCTCCGTGCTGCTTATGTTTCATATCTTTGGGGGTTGGGAATAAAAAATATCTTCAGGATCTTGAACGTCATGCCTTGACACTAAGTATCCAAATCTGTGCGTACGTGTTTTAATATTAGAAACCATCACAAAAGTCAGTATATTGGAATTTTTCCTTTGGATTCATCTGGTGGTTTTCCAATGAAGATAAACTGAGCTACACAAATTCAACCTCTGGCTTTACTTGTGTTCTTAATGTGTCACTTTGTGAGTTGTGAGCTTTCCATCGAAAATCACTTGTTCTCTGTGGGCCCCAATGACAAATATAACACTATGAGCGTCCTTGTATGCTGTTGCTGGGTACAATGGTTAATTTTACGTGTCAGCTTGGCTGGACCACGCACTGTTCACAATTGCGTGGGCCGTTTTCTTAAAATAACACACACACTCTCTCTCCACACAGACACACATTTTATTGGTTCTGTTTCTCTGGAGAACGTTCACTAACACATGCGGGGGAAGGATAGACATCAGTGAGTCTGTGAATGCATGTGCATGCCTGAGGTTTCTTTCCTGTCTCTAGACAGTCTGGGTGTGGCAATGTTCAGACTACACTTTATAGGTAGTTTTGCTTGTATGGTTTCAGTTACTCTCCATCAACTATGGTTGGAAAATACCAAATGAAAAATTCCAGAAGTAAACAAATTGTGAGTTTTAAATTGCACACTATTCTGAGTAGCATGATGAAAACTCGTGCTGTCTGTCTCAGTCCTGCCCAGGACATGAATTATCCCTTTGTCCAGTGTATCCACACTGTATGTGCTACTGCCCATCGGTCACTTGGTAGCCATCTTGGTTTTCAGATGGCAATTGTTTCACAGTGCTTGTGTTCAAGTAGCCCTTATTTTGTTTAATAATGTCCCCAAAATGCAAGAGTAGTGATGTTGGCACTTTGGACATGCCAAAGAGAAGCTGAAAGTGCTTCCTTCAAGTGAAAGGAGGAAAGGTCTTGACTTCAATAATAATAAAAACAACAACAACAACAATAATAAAACAATTGTATACTGAGCTTGCTAAGATCTAAGGTGAGAACAAATCATTTATCCATGACATTGTAAAGAAGGAAAATAAATTTGTGCTAGTTTTGCCGTTGTACCTCAAATTGCAAAAGTTGCGGCCACAGTTGCACCAGAAAATCTTGAGCCTCTATAAAGACTTCAGCAAGGGATCCTCCGAAACCTGTGACCCCAAGCCATTTACCGCAAGTAACAGATGGTCGCACAGAAACAGGAATAGGTTTGGAATGAATAATATAAAGATTACTGGAGAGGCTGCGTCTGCTGATGGAGAAGCTCCTGCCACATTTTCAACAGAATTGAGTAAGTGGATTAGAGTTTGGTATTATCCATGGTTTCAGGGTTTCAGGCTTTCACTGGGGGGATCTTGGAATGTGTCCCCCACAAATAAGGGTGGACTACTACATAGTGATTATCCTGACCACATGGAAGAAAGATAAAAAGTGATTTCCTGGGCTGCCCAATCAAATCTTCTGCTCTGAAAGGTCTGAGATGGAGCCTCGAGACCCTGCCTTTTCTACCAGACATCCTCATTGTTTCAAGGTGCTCACTCCACGTATTTGAGTTAGAAACAGTATCAGTGATGGTTGTTTTTCAAGACAGGTGCTATAGTTTGAGTGTTTGTGCTTCCCCCCAATCCATATGTTTAAACCTGGTCCCCAAGGTGATATATTAGGAGGTGGGTCTTGAGAGGTAATTAGGTCATGAGGGTGAAACCCTCCCACAGAAGGAGATTAGTGTTTTATGAAAGAGGCCTACCGAGATCCCTAGCCCCTTCCAGCACCCGGAAGAGAACCTTCAACAAAACCCAGCCATTCTGGCATGCTGGTCTTGGGCTTCAGCCTCTGGAACTGTGAGGAATAATTGCTGTTGTTTACAAGCAATCTAGTCTGGGGTCTTTTGTTACAGTGCCCAGATGGACTGAGACAACAGGGTAGGAGATCACACATTATTGGAGCAAAGCTTTGAGATAATAAAGGATTCGCTGAAGTTTGAGGGTAGTGATGAGGGAACAGCATGAATCTTTTAATGCTCTTTTAGATTCTGATTCATACCTTTAGGGCAAGAAAAAGTTACTTGAGGATAATACAAATAAGATTCTGAACTCCTTGACACCTGTAGAAACAAGTTGAAAATCACTTAATTTACAAAAATTATTGATATCATCCAGGATAATTTTCCCATGATGTAGTAATTCTTTCTAAGTCATCCATGACAGCTGACCACCCAGATTCAGCCTGAGCACTTCTCGTAGGGAAATACTGAGCACCACACAAGCAGGATGTTCATGTTATGTATTTCTTCTGGAATCACTCACTCACAAAGCCGCCAAGTAGCTATCAAGCATGGGCTGTATCTCAGGCATTGGGAAGACATGAGGACATAAGTGTAAAACAGTTCTCATTCTTACGGGGTTCATCACTAGCTAAAATATAAATCACTCTACGCAAACAGATATAAGTCACAATAGAATTTTTGTAACTAAAGCTTTAAATGTACTGATTCTTTTTAAGTGGTAAGCCTATTTGATTAAGGAGTAAAATATCTACTAGCATGGATTTCTAGGTAAGGCAGACAGACCTGGATCACCAAATGTACCCTTAGGTGAGTGACTCCTTCTAAACTACAAAACGGGGTTAATCCCAGTCTGTACCACACAGGGAGAGAATGACGATCACCAAGACAATGACTGCAAAGCACTCGTACGATGTCTGAAATATATTGTGTGTTTCATAAATAACAATTAAAACTTCATGAGCAAATTATAACTTTCAAGTGTTATGAGAAGGAAGTAAATTAACATTTATTGGTAGTTTGCTGCATTTCATGCATCATATGCAAGACATTTTATATGAATAATAAAATGAAAATGGAGGTACAGTTTATGCTGCCCTCTAAAAGACTTTAGAAATAAGAGATTTTTTTTCTAGGTTGAGCATGAAGTACAATTCATTAGGCTTCCTAACAGGATTTCATTTACATACTGAAAATGTTGAAAGTTTTTTAACCTACCACGGTTATTTTATCATACAGACAAAATGGTGATACCCTTAAATCCACTTTTACAGCATCGATCTCCCACATGTCAGTGTGGCAATCAACCAAGAACTGTCCCCAGGCTGTGAGGAACCATTCCGAGTTGTCTTTCTAGACACAGGGTAACTTTGCCCTAAACCATCTGCCCCTCCACACACAACTTGTTGCCACAGTATCACAATTTTGTGGGCACAGTGCAAGCGGAGTGTGGAGCTGTGTATCTGACTGATGCTAACTGGGCTAAAATTTTTCAACCTACACTTTTAATATTAGGGAAACCATCTGCTTGTTAATTTATACTCCCAGCCAGAAACTTTACACCCTACCTAATGATATTAATTAGAGTCTGCCAGATTCAAAGCAAGAATCATCTTCCCGTTTGCATTTTGGTTATTTGATTCATAGCCCAAAGAAAATCCCTGATCCTATGTAGTATTATATCACTCTTAGTTATACATCCATTCATGCAATCATGTAATCATTCAAATATCTATGCAATACATAATACCGATCACCGACTATATAAAAAACTGTGTGCTATGTGATACTAAATAATGGTAGACTCTCCGCAGATAGCAGGTAACTCATTATGTTACATAAACAATGAAAAACTTCTGGTAATCATTTGCATATGTAATTAGACCCTATTTTCTCAAATATCAGGAAGAAAGCAGATTAAGTCGCTCAATGTCAGAACTCAAAGGTCCCTTTCAACCTTCCTTTCCTTCCCCGAATGAGATCTATGATCATTTGTTGACAGCTAAAAAGAGTCGAAAGAAAATGTCAGGGCTTGTTTCAGTTCCTCATTTATTTGTTCATTCAACAAATAATTATTGAGTGTTTTCTATGGGCAGGCACTCTGCTCAGCACCGAATATGCAGCAGTATGATGGCTCGACTTAAAGTTAACAGCCTAAGAGGACAAGTGGAAAATAAACAAGGGGATACGTAGGTAAATATTAAGTACTTGACAAGTATTCTTCAGAAAATAAGATGCTATGACAGAGAAGAGCCACCCTACACTAGCTAGACAGGTCAGGAAAGGTCTCTCTCAGAAGCTGACACTTAAAATGAGAATTCAAAATAGGAAGGAGTGGGCACTATGGTGGATACTGAGAGAGCCGCACAAGGGGATGGATGAAAGGTGCTTGCATGTTTGGGGTTGGAGGAAAGGGGCAGGAAATGGAGACAGGAAATGAAGACAAGATATAATCAGAATGGAGAGCATGTGTGAAGACTGAATAGAAAAATGAATGAACTCTGAAATACAAGGTCTGTCTGGAAAAAGTCCAGACATTGTCTATATAGCAAGAATAGTTTGTGCAACATTGATATAACCTGGCAGCCAAGGAGAGTGGACTGAAATGTGCATGCATGAGCAATGACGACTTCACTGCACTAGTCAGTGGAGGCAGTAGATGCCACTGAGTGAGCATGTATATTCACATTCAAAATGACTGAGCTGGTAGAGCAATGAATCTGCAACAAATTTTGTGTTAAGTTTGAACATTCCTCCATGGACTCTAGGATGATTCAGAAGTCCACAGCAATGGGTGACTGGTGATTGGCAGCTTCATCATGTCTTGTGCAGAGATTTCTGGCAAAACATCAAATCACCCATGTGACTCAGCCCCACTACAGCCCAGATGTGGTGCCCTGTGACTTCTGGTTTTTTCTAAAACTAAAATCTCCTTTGAAAGGGAAGAGATTTCAGACATTGTTGAGATTCAGGAAAATATGACAGCACAGCTAATGACACTTGGGAGAACTGTGTGAGGTCTCAAGGTGCCTACTTTGAAGGGAGGTGAGATATCACTGTCCTATGTACAATGTTTCTTGTATCTTCTTCAATACATGTCTCTGTTTTTCATATTACATGGTTGGGTATCTTCTGGACAGACCTTGTATATTGTTATTTATCCTTCTTTCTACATGCTAACATTTGTTTGTAAGTGTGTAACTTACCACCAAAGACTTCTAATAAGTAAGGATATTTGTGTTAATTATTAAAAAAGTAGGCTTTTTGTATAAACAATATCAGGGCTTTAATACTCATGTCAGCATTGTTGGTACAAGCAGAGATTGCCTTTCCTGGGTGATGCCCTTGTGTAATTAGGACTGAATCATACATCCATCCCTAGGATGCATTCTCACTTTAGAGTTTGCTTTGCAATTCTTTACTGAAGCATCATTCTTGGCTTTACTTCAGAAGGAAGTATCACTATTTCTGCTCCAAGGCCACTGACAAACTTCTCAGAAGATCAGAGCCAGTGGAAGTGCGCCTCTATCCTGAAGTAACAGAACACAGGTTTGAATTCGTGTTCCAGACCTCCCACAACTGACTCTCACCCAAAGCTGCCCATGCTCTTCATTAGCCAGCAAGCAGCTCTCTGGGTCAATGACCTCCTTGAGAGCTCATCTTAGCTGAAGGTACCAATTTCCCGATTTGCTCAGTGTCTGTTTGCTGAGCACGGCAGTTTGATATTCAGTTCTTGCCTTCTTCTCTAAAAAAGTGGATTTCTGCAAACTGAAAGATCTGGCAGTTATTTCATGTCTCCCTACTATCTGGCCCATTATTCTGACGACTGTATTTTGGTTTGTGGTTACTGTCCAGTGGCTACAATGATCAGTTCTTTTGTTTCCTTAAAGACATGATGAGTCTAATCCAGACAGTGCTGCATTACAATCTGATGGATTTGTGCCCCCCATATATTGTTCTATAAGGAAATCTTTTCTTGCCTGAAATATCCCTTACATGTTTGAATCCCTGACGCTCCTATAAAGATTTCTGGAACATCTCACCTCATAGTGTTATCTCCCAACCTTAAGTACCTGTGGTTCTTTTCAGCATTGACACTCAACTGGTTGTAAGTAGATGTTACATTAACATGATCCTTAATTGGACCATAAAATCTAAAAACATAAGAATATTTCCCCTACTCTGTCCTGCTCTGCATGAATCTGCAATTTCTATAACTAAAGTTTTCTGTCAAATTTATTGCCACCGAATCAGTTCCAAGAGGATGAAAGATTGTGGGATTTTGAGTCAAGCAGACCCAAACTGAAAAATGACAGTTCTTCTCATGAGCTAGTTCATCTTGAGAATGACATTGATTCGCAAGCTCATGGGCATCTGAAGGCCTTTCTAATTTGGGGAGGATATGCATTTCCGAGAGTTTATGTGGGAAGCACGGAACTTCTTTCTATTGGAGAACTGAAGAAGAGTAAATGCTTTCTTCCTTCTTACTCCTGCCCAGCAGCTAGGGCGTGGAGTACCAGACACTCTCATCTTCAACTCCGAATCTTCAGTGATTTTCACCAAGAAGAAGGAATCCACTGTACAGTGTGCAGTGGCAGCTGAGATGATTACCCAGAGTTAATGCACGAGTATGGAGCAGGTTCAACACAGGAGTACCTCCTACTCTGTGGGCAGGCTTTGCTGTAAGTCCTCTGTCTCCACGCTGTTGAATTCTATTTCCTAGCATAAGTTCTCCAGCTTTCTTGTCAATCACTTTTCTGGTTAACCAGAGTTGGTTTCCTGGGTTGGCAACTGACAACCATGATTGATTCATCCATCATAAAAAAATGACATGATAATATCTGCCTCCTTTCTACCTAAATAAAATATTACCTATAAAATACCTGGCAGCACCTGTAACATAGCCACAAATGAATGAATAACTAAAAGATATTTTTTTAAATATTTTGTTTTGTTATTATTTGCTAGTTTCTATGTCCTTACTCAGAATAACTTTAAGCATCAAACCGCTATTTTAAGAGTTTGCAGATACTTTTTAAAACTCATGACTTAATCATTTTCTTCAGAGGCTTCAAGCCACTCTGCTCACATCTGGCTGAAGCCAGCTTGTTTCATGGGAGCTGCTTGGCTGCACCTGCTGCTGACCCATCTCCATGTACCTCCCCGACCCAGAGAGGCCAGGGAGCATCACTTCTGTTTTGTTGTGTCTTTCAATTCTTTATGCCCTGCTCCCAGCATGGATGGTTCCATAAATCTGGACATCCCACTCTGAAAAGCACCAGTGTGATGACAGCTCTCACATGATTCGAATCAGTAACTTGGAAAGTCTATATAATAATGCAGTCCTTGCCTTCTGTTTCCCTTTCCCTGGGGAGAGGCAAACACCTTCCAGACTGCATGAGTGAGAAACACGGATACTGTTCATGACTCCTGCCCTTAACCTCCCCCACCTCACCTCTGCTACATCGTCATCTCCTCTCATTTACAGCTACTCCATATCCACTAAATCTGTCCATTTTTCTTTATGCTCAGTGATACTACTCTAGACAAGGTAACCAACATGCTTAGTCCCCTAGACTACTGCCACAAAACTGCTCTCCCTTATCTTCTGGACACTAAATACTTTCTTCAAACGTGTTATTTTTCTCAAATACAAATATAATTGTGTTGTTCTCTTACTGACAAGTTTCCCCATTGACCTCGGAAAAAACTACAACTTCCTCAAAACATGCAATACATCCTTGCTCATTTTTCTGGCTCTCGTGAATGTCAGATCTCACCATCAATATTACTGTTTTATCACGACCCAGATAGCATGCATATCTGACTATCCCCATGTGTCTATTGCTTGCGAATGTTACACTTCCTAGAACACCCTTCTATGGATTCCTGCTCTTCCCTCCTAGAAAAACGCAAATCATATCCACATCATCATGGTGGTCATTTACACTAAACCTTTCTGGCACTAGGGACCAGTTTCATGGAAGACAATTTTTCCATGGAAGGGGACTGTAGAATGGTTTCAGGATGATTCAAGTGCGTCACATTCAAGGTCACTCCTGCTGTGGGGCCCATTCCTAACAGGCCTGGACCAGCACTAGTCTGAGGCCTGGAGGTTGGGGACACCTGATTTATAGTAATCACACATCTCTCCAGCATTATCCCATGTGACTTATTCTTTTCACATACTTACTGCCGAATTTGGATCTTAGAAACCCCAGGCACTAAAAAGAGTACCATTCCACTCTAACCCATCATGTGTAATTCAAAAAGTGAAAATGATGCTGAATTATACAGTAAGTATATGGAAATCTAACAGAGTGCTGATTTTTCCCAGTGTGACTATGTGTTACTTATGTTAAAATGTCAATGCTGCAATTAAAAAAAATCGTGTCCCTCTATAGCTGTGAGTTCAATGAAAACTGGCCTTTTTATTGAGTAATTCACTGCTGCATGCATTTCCTGTGATGTTCTGAAATTGCCTGTCTTCCTCTATCTCTCTACCTTGAGGGTATGGATTATGCCTTGTTAACTATCAGACCCTCAGTGTCTCCCCCAGAATAGCTGTGCCACACATGTTTGTTAATGAAGGGAAGGATAAATGAGCAAATAAATGGCCACAGACTCTCATTCTTTTTGCCTTGCTGCTAATTACAAAACGTGGCCTCTCACATTTCTCAGCTCAGCCTTAACCTTTTTAGCTATAAACTTTGTCAGAACTGAGCCACAAAACCAATGAATAGACGAATATTCTATGACTGCTTTTTAAATAGTTTTGAGGTAGAAGTCTTCAGAATAGTGTTTATTTTGGCTGTTAATTCAAAAGTGACTTACAGTTCTCCGAAATTAACAAAGATCCATCAGAGTTTAAAAATATCAGATGACAATTTTGGGATTATACCCTAAGAGCCCTGAAACACCAGTCCAAAAGAATCTATGCACCCCAGTGTTCACAGCAGCACAATTTACATTAGCCAAGTTCTGGAAGCAACCTAAGTGCCCAGCAGCAAATGAGTGGATCAAAAAACTATGGAACATTTACACAATGGATTCTACACAGCAGAGAGAAAGAAGGAGCTTATACCCTTTGTGACAGCATGGATGGAACTGGAGAGCATTACATTAAGTGACATAAGGCAGGTGGTGAGGGACAAATACCATATGATCTCACCTTTAACTGGAACATAATCAACAAAAGAAAAAAGCAAACAAAATATAACCAGAGACATTGAAATTCAGAACAACCTAACAATAGCCAGAGGGGAGGGGGGGAGGGATAGTGGGGAGTAGGGTTTTCAGGAACTACTATAAAGGACACCTTCCACCAAGGAGGAGGGTGGAAGCAAGGGAGGGAGGAGGGTTTGGCTGGGGTGGGGGGGGGGGGGGGGAGAAAACACAGACAACTGTAATTGAACAACAATAAAGTAATTTTAAAAAAATCAGATGACAAATACAGTCACCTTTTCATTTTGCTTCCCCAATGGATAATCTAAAGGCATTGTTTTTCACTTTACTATAGAAATTATTTATCTACTGATACATAACAAATTGCTTCAAATATAACACCCTAAGAAGCTTAAAACCACAAACTTTTTTTAAATTTTCATATTTTCTTTGAATCAAGAGTCGGGGTGTTTAGAGGTGGTTCTGGTCTAGGATCTCTCTTGGGGCAGCAATCAATGTGCCCAAGACAGAAGTCATTATTTATTTTGTAAATGACATACCACCAGCTATGTTGTTTTAGTCATGGTGACCAGATCCCGGTGCAATATGGGAAGAAACTGTACAAAACCAGGTATAAGATTACTGGTGGCTACTGTGGAGGCTGTGAAAGAAGAATTTTGAGCAACTATATAAGAAGATATGAAAAGGATCATCCTTAGAAACATGTTGATTTGGTATAAGACTATTGAAATAAGTGAGGGAATATACAATACATTGTTTTTGAAACAAGAATTGTAGAATTGATGATGTTGATAAGTGGTCAATCTTTATGTATATGTTCATGGTATAACCTGGAAGATTTCCTGACGGATTGGATGGGAAATGTAAGGGAAATGGGGGAATTAAAGACAATGCCAGAACTGGGCTTTAGAAACAGAATAGATGTTGGTTACATTCATTAAGAAGGGAAAACTTAGTGGAAGGGCTGATTTGAAGCTGGAGGAGGAATCAAGAATTCTGCCTGAAATACATTAAGTTTCAGATAGATAGTGCACACCCAAGGAAAGAAGTCAGATAGACTGTTGAAATAATAAGTTTGGTTTTCAGAGGAGAGATTAAGGCTGCAGATAGAAAGCTGAGAGTCATAAGATCATACACAATCATCATAGTAAAAATGGTGTGTGAAACTGGTGGTAGAGGAGATAATCTAGGATGTCAGTGTAGGGAGAGAAAAGACAAAGGTCAAAAAGCTGAACTCTTGTAAATATCTATATTTAGAGATAAAGATGGAAAAAAAGATGTGATGATGTAGAAGGTTATCGGGGATAATAATGCCCCCGAAACAGAGTGGTCAGGTAAGTCATTGCAGCTGATGGGTCGTGAAAGATAAGAATGAGAATTAACACTGTATTTGGCAACACAAAATTCATTGCTGACCTTGTAAAGTGCAAATCCAAACTGGTATGGATTTCAGAGAGATTGGTTAAAAAAGAAAGAGGAAACAATGAGTGTAGAATCTCTATTGAAAGGTTTGTGAGAGTAATAAGGAAACAAATCTTTTGGGCTGAAGAATGATGCATGGACAAGAAAGAATATTTAAAGGTTGGAGACAATTGTAGCACATTTGAATCCCGATCATAACCAACCAGTTAAGATGGAAGCAGATAACGATAGAGTAGAGCAAAGTGTACCAGCAGGAAAACAATACAAAAATACAACCATAAATGTAACGTGAGAGCAGTTAGCAATGTTCTGTGTTTGCACAAGCAAATCCAACTGTTGTCTGACTCCACAGACTACATGCAGGTTTTTCTCTCTGTGCCTTTTAACCTGAAAGCCTCCATTCTTTAAGGTCTAACTTACAATTTATCTCCTCTGAAAAATGGGCCTCATGTTAGGCTAAATAGTAACTCTTTAAATACTTTTACATCTTAACCGCTAGAACTGGAAATGTTTTCCTACACGGCAAATGGGATTTTGCAGGTGATTGAATTAGCATCCTAACTCAATCCTTAAATTAAGGATGTTGAGGTGTAGAGATTATCCAGGTGGGCTTAATGCAAGGGGAATAGTTCTGATAAGAGTGGTGCAGGAGGAATCATAATCAGAGGGGAAGAAGTAGTGATGGAGACAGTAGAATCATGCAATTGGAAGGAAGAAGGGGTCACACACCAAAGAATATAGATAGCCACCGGACTCTGACCAAACAGCTTTTCCCTTCAGAGCCTCCGGAAAGAATCAGTCATGTCAATATCTTGACTTTAGGCCACTAAAATGGTATCAGACTTCTGAGCACCAGGAGCATAAAAGAATAAATTTCTGTTGTTTCAAGATATCAAATTTGTGGTAATTTGTTACAGCAGTGATTGGAAAATAATAGGGACCTTCTCTTGAAGGTCTTCCTTCATCGGCCTTCTTCATCTTCCTCTCACCTCATGTGGAATTTATTTTATAACAGCTCCACTGATATGCAGCTTATAGATTATGAAATTGAACATTTAGGTGTGCAGTTCAATGAATTAGTAGATTTACCAAGTTGTACATCAAGCACTATAGACCAGTTTCAGACCATTCCTTCCCATCAACCCAAAATGCTTCTTCAGAGTCACATATCGATAGTGCCTGCTCCCAACCTCAGCCCCGGACAGCCACTAACCTACTTTCTTTTCCCAAGGATTTGCCTTTTCTGGACATTTCACGAATGTGGAATCATACCATATATGGTCTTTTATCACTTACCACAATGTTTTTAGGGTTCCTTCATATTGTAGTCAATATCAATACTTTGTTCCCTTTTTATTACTGAATATTATTCCCCTGAGTGGACATTCCATATTTTGTTCGTTAACTTAAAGACTGATGGACATTTTGGTTGTCTCACATAGTAGCTTTAAAACCCATTTCTTCTTATAGTGTTTTATGGCCACTTCTTTGTAGCATGTGACGTATGATACTCATGAACAGGGAAAGATCTGATTCGCTTTCTGTGCTCATAGCCTACACCAGTACCTGGCAGACAGTAGGTGTGCCGTGAGCGTCAGTTGCAACCATGTGTTGTCTACATAACTCAATCTGCCAGTTCTGCTAGAGCAGCAGCAATTGTGGTCCATCCCTCCAACCTCTGCACAAGCAGCATTTTCATTTTCAGCACTGCCTCTTTCGAGCCGCTTTCCATTTTGTGTGTGTGTGTTGAGCTTACTAAGGCAGGTTGTTGAAGTCAGAGTTTGCTGAAAACCTCCTTTTACATTTCCTTAGGGTAAAGGGCAATGTGCTTCACGAGTTAAAATCTAGATAAGGTTTTGGAGAAAAAGCAGTCATTTGAATGAAAAATGCTCTGTATCTTTGTCATGCCCTTTAACCAGACCACATTATAGACCTAAGTAAAGAATAATAACAGTGACAATATAAAAATTAATAGAAATCCCTTAATCTCAAAAGCTCTAAGCATTTAAGAAAAGAAAAAATTAAAAAAAATCTTGGTGAGGTAAAGTTGAATTCCTTTGGTGGTTTGCAACATTTAGCTTTGAATTCCAATAATCAGTGAAGAATATTGGCATATGATTCCCAGGAGCCTTCAATGAATACCCTTTTTGAAAGATTTAGTTTCTCTCTCACAGCATTTTAGAAATCACTCATGCTGCTATGAAAATCGGATAATGGTCCACAATACACCCTGAAATGAAAAAGAATGCAAAGGGAAATAAGGCGAGAAAACCCACAACACGCGGGCATTATCAATTCAGGCTCAATCAGGCTTCGCAGGTGGAATCAGTCTTAATTCAAAGGGCTCTCTCCTCAGAGATTGAGGCAAGTGATACTTTTCTTTGCAGCCTTTCAGAGCCTTTCATTCCACACAATCATAGCATACAGCAAGTCTGAAAGCCGAGCTTTCGGAAATATGTAACAGGACATTGAAATGAGAAAAGGGAAAGAGGCAGAAAGACATTTTATTGAAAAGCATATTGTAGAGCTGGGCTTAAAATTGGACACTTGCCTTTGATGGGTCTGCTTTTAAAATGGGAAATTGATTTTCAGTTAACCAACTGTGAGAAAAATGCCCAGCTCCGCTCTTGCCCCTAATTCTGCAGGCAGTCCTTCCTCCCTCACTGCCTTGCCTTGTAAAGGCATTTGAATACTTTGCAAACAGGCAGTGTAAAGTTTGGGCATGCTGTGTCCTGCATGGTTCAGTCTAAATTTATGTTGCTATACCTTCTGCTTCCCCAGGACTGGAAAATGAACACTTCCATAAAGGCGGAACGCAGTGCAGGGGAAATTGTGTGTGCAGGCCAGACGGCGCTTTGAAATGTGACAATGGATAATAAGTGAATTACATTCTAGTGTATAAAGTGTGACACATGCGAATTAATTACTGATACCAACTTGATTTACATTAAATTGCTAGTGATTTGTCATTTTAAATTACCAATGGAAAAAATTATTTTGGTTTATGATCCATTTCAAATGAGGAACTTTAAGTAGGCTTGATAGTGTTGTGGAGCGGAAATAGCCAGGAGATGTTTGGCTGTTCTCATTCTGCTGTGGTCAGCTCTGTTCACAGGGATGGTACCTTTCTTCTCAGGTTCCTCACTGCCCTGTGCGGCGTCTAACACATGCTGGCCCTCAGATAACACCTGGTGCTATGTTGGCTGCTGTTCGATTTCACAGGCCTTTGTTTCCAAATCAGTAAAAGTAAAATAAAATAAAACAATATTGGTTCCATGCACTTGAAAGAGCCACCTAACCCCAATAATCATGAAACATAGGGATGGGAGGTCAGCTCATTCAGCCAGCTTCCAATGATATTCAAATAAACGGTCATCTTGTTGCTGCTTAAATGACACAAGGAGCAGGAGACTCATCACTTCATAAGGAAGCCCACACCATACCTGCTTGGCTTACATCCTGAAACATCTCCCCTTATATTGAGCGGAAATGTAGCTGTCTACCCTGTACAACCATTCTTCCTTCTGGGGGGTGCATGTAACAAGATGTTAGATGCGACTCTTTCTGTTGTATTAGAAATGTAACAAAGACACTAAAAGCCAAGGTCAAAATAATTGGTACAGAATATTTATAGCCGAACATAAGGTCACCTAAATCATCTATCCATTGAAGACTTGCACTGCATCTGGCCCCAAACCAGTTCCTTCTGCTATGGCCCGTCATCTACAACCCAGTGATCTAAGTAAACGCTAACAATGCATTGGCCATGGTTGACGAGATGGCAGAATGAGGGTTCTCTCTCACAAGTTTTCAGAAAACGGTGGTTGCTATTTTCTTTTTGCCATTTCAAGTCAGTTAAAGTGAGGTTTCAAAAGAATGAAATAGTTGATATGCATTCCCTGGAGTTCAAAGGACAGAGAAGATGGCACCTAACTTTTGTATGAAAGTTTAAAGGTAGAACAGCGGCACCCTCTCTGGAAGAAAGTGAGAGAGAGGGCTTGCACTGAGAACAGTGTGACCCTTCTGAGGATCATTGCTTCCAGTGAGCCAGACAGAAATCATTCTGACTGTGTCTCTTGAGAGGGATACTTCCTTAGAAAAAGGAGGAGATAAGGTGATTTTAAAAGAAGGGTAAACCTGTGGATTCAAGAGCTGAGAAACTGAAAAAGGCCACCTGGAAGAGACAAGACCCTCATCGCAGGATGCAGGATTGCAACACACCATGGTCGTATGACTTCAATACTCGATTCCCGTTCTTATTAGTCAGATAAACCTCTTTCCCTATAAGGGGAGACTCTGTTGGCTTAGCCTGGTGGGACACAAAGCATCGCCTCTTGAATATAATAGAAGGAAGAACAGGAAATAGAGGTAAAATTGACCACATCACTTTCCCCTCCTGCAGATTTCCAATTCAAAACCAGGCCAGCTCTGGGAAAGGGAAGATGTTTTAATTTGGATGATATTTAGATGGTTCATGTTGCCCCAAACTAGAGTTTATTACCAGGGAAAAGTGACTCTTCATGCATTCCCTGACAGTCACTGGGAAAGTTATCTATGAGCACTGCCCAAGTTTGTATCCATAGTTAGGAAAAACAAATAGAAAGCATGGGCTTGAATAGGCAGTAATGGAAAATAATAACATTGTTTCCTGCTGATATACTAGTGAAACCAATTCACTAAAAAACATGTTATATGTAGAATATAAAATTTCTCTCCTAGGTAGTCAGTCATCAAATATTTATTTGTATATAAGACTTTTTGCTATATCTGAATTTTTATCTTTTTGCAGGAGGTGACTTGATAAAATGTGAGTTTAATTAATCAGGTATCAGCAAAAAAATGTGGAGGGCTTTGTAGTGAGATTGTTGTGTCTCCTTTCAGTTGAATGGTCTAGTGGACAGTGCAGGCATTGCCTGATTCTGAAGTTCTCTTCACCTTTGATTAGCTTACCAGGTTATATTACAACTGCATGGAGATCCAAGTTAAATTGTAGAAAACCGATAGTAATGTAAAGGTTTCCTATCTGTGGCTCTTAAAATGATTCCTGTTTATAGAGATGCAGAAGAATTTTCTCTGGTAGACAATATATATCTCTGTAAGTCAAATCCTTATTTGAATAGGTTGAAACATCTTACCAATGCTCTCATTAATTGGAGAGTGACAGGAAGTCTTCGTCACATGTTTGCTACATATTTGTTTTAAATAATGACCATGTTTGAAAGGTATGGCCATACTCTCTTTTTAGAAGTTCCTTCTTAACAGAGGTCTGGGCTGGTTGGCAGAAGGCATCACTTACTCAGAGGTCTAGATGGACTGAAGATGCCCAAACCCATGACGTTTGGCTGGCTGTGAGCTGAGTGGAGGTAAGAGGTTGGTAAGTCACAGAGTGTAGTCTTATGATCTACCGGAAAGGGATATGCAAGAGTAGATACACTGAGCAGAAAGGTATATCTGGGCCGTGAAGAGTATTAGAAGCACAGGGAAAGGCAGCACAGATCAATCTTTGGGGGCATCCTGGTAAAATGAATGAGGGGGTACCATTTTTTGGCTGGTGTTTATGTTCCTAGCATGGTATGAAAATCAGAAAATTGACTATGATGAAGGTCAAGAGACTGAACAGGTGGATGTTATTGAAAGCTGTGGATGATAGAGATATCTTTTGTTTACCTTTGTAGCACCAATTTTTATCTTTTAGACCTTTACATGTGAAAAACACTTGATAGGCATATTCTGGATTGTTTCCTGTAAGCATTCCCTTGTGCAGAAGAAAAGATTGGAATATCTATTGTTTCATGCGACATTTCCAATCTGATGTGATGAACCACAGCAGCAATCGACACCCAGTGGTAAAGTTCTATTTCCTAATCTCTTTCCTTGGAACTGCAAGTCCCTCAAACATTTGCTTCCCAGGCTACTGCAGGCAATGCTTTAATGATGTTTTCTCATTGCATTACATGGATCACCACTCTTCTAGAACGAGTTTTTTCCCTTCAGTTTCATGTCTGTTCACTATACCAATGCTACATATTTTAGTATTTGTGATGGTAGCATATATCTGTCCTGGTGTCGATTTCTGCAGGGTCCAGCGGAAGTAAAGCCTGCTTGAGCATGGTGGGTAGGGTAATAATATGGATGTAAAATAATTTATAGTTTTAATTTGAACATTTCACCTAGAATGAAACATGGTATGCTTATTTATGATATTGTCATGCTACAGAATTACATGCTTATGGTTTTGTAATAAAATATTTTGTAATAAAAAGGGGCTTTATTTGGGCCAGACATTGTATATTCATCAGGAGAAACTAGGCCATGTTGAGGGAGGAGACAATTCCCAAATCTCAGTGGCTTAACATAAAACTGTTTGTATCTTATTTACACCAATTTCATTATTGAGCCCAGATGACTCTCTGGAGCAATTGATCTCTATGAAGAGGTTAATCAATTTGTGCACCTTCAATCTTACAGCTCTGCCATCTCAATGTGAAGTTTTCTCAAAAATCACTGAAGCAAGAAATGAAAAGACTGGATAATTCTACACTGGCAATTAAAGGCTATGTCTCAAGAGTAATTTAGAACTTCCTTTAGCTGCCTGTGGTCTCAACAAGGCACCTGCTTCACTCAAGTAGGGATTACCAGGGCCTATGTGTTCAGATTAGGATTTCGCAGAAGAGTGCTCAGACATCTAGGCACGGAGTGCTGCTTATCTCCAGATGCTATGTCAGGGGCTCAAGAAAGGGTGCTGCACAGCATGTAACCAGGTTTTGGAAAGGGAACCTTAGCTGGCCTTCTCTGGTACAATGAGGCTGGCTATGGCAGCACCAAAGAAAGCTGACGGTTGATGCCCTCAGCCATGGATGGCGCATCATTTTTAGAAACAGTCAACAAACCGGCAAACAGATAAAGAACATCCCCATTTTTTTCCTTCTTTTATCTTCCACTTTCCCTCCAATGATTTCTACTGGTAGAATGTAAAAGTAAGTCAGTTACTAGGGTGTCTGGTGTACATAGTTCACAGAATTTTAATCTTAGTTTTACAAAGGAGAGTCAAGACAAGTAAATATGCACATGAAAAAAAAAGGAGCATAGGTGAGTAAGCCAGCACAGTGTACCCTTTGGTGCTCTGCAAATTCTCCAGGTATTTGACTTTTCATGCCACCAAGTAAGAACTACTTTCTCTGCCTGAGAAGATGCGCCTGTCCGTGGCCAAATGGAGATGCACTCACTTTCTCTCTAAACAGAGTAGGAACAACATCACAAAGTGAGGTCAGTGTGTCATTTAGTTCAGTCACAAAATTACTTGAATATTCTTCACTCTAAACATTAAATTATGAAAATCATTAACACTGACTATTTTTATATGAGATAACAAGCAAAAAAGCTAAAAAGGAAATTAGTATGTTGTGGGTGCTGATCAATAGGAGATGTTCTCCACAATGTTTGTGACATTATAGTGAGTAGATGTGAGTAGTTGTTATAATCTTCATAGTTGCATTATTTCTATAGCTAATCATGAGGCTCTAGTGTCTTTTTACCTATTTTGTACATTTCATATTCCTTTTGTCTTTAGCCTCCACTTGTCTTGGTTATTTATCTGGTGGAACTGTCAAACTGTTAGTCCTAAGGTGTCTAAATCTTTCATAGATTTGTTTTCACTGAGCTGCTGCAGTTTGCTACTAACGTTTACTATTGAGACACAGGAATACTCAGAGAGTCCCTGGAGAATCACTGGGACTCTAGACACAGATTCCCTTGATCACACAGTGTAGTATCAATCCAACATCCCTGGAGTCACAAACAGGCTCAGTCCCCCAGCCAGTGTGGTAACCCTGTTGGTGCAGTGGCATGAGAAACCTGAAATTATAAGGTAGGAAGCTCACCTTTCAATTCAAAAGAATTGGTGTATCACCTTCCAGCAGCCTTTTGTCATTAAGAAAAAAGGGAGTCTAACCAACAGGATCCAAAATTTATAGAAAAGAAAATAAAAATTTGTAAAGGCATTATTGTTGTGTGTTTTTTCCCCACACAGACAAGGAATTCTCCAATTCGTATTGCACATTGACCAACAGTCCTACAATTTAGCTCAGTTTTTCAACTGTCCACATGGGTGTAGTGTCAGATTCCACAAGTTGACCTCCCCACTTCCCTTGACCTCGTTGCCAATTGAAAGCCCAGGTTCTGTGCTCCTGAAAGACTGGCTCTAGATGGGAGGTTCCCATGACCCCCCGTAGTGGTAAAACTGAACATATTTTTCTGTCTTAATTCTGGGAAAAAAAATGAATTGAGAATGTTATTGTTAATGGACATTAAGTTTGTTTTGTTGGTGAGTACAAAGTGAACATCATATGAGTAAGCTACAAGCTTAAGGCCTGATTAACTGATTTATCTTTGAATTAAATATGAAACAATCTCTTTTACAGTCTGAGCTTCTAGAGAAACAACAAGCTGGTAGTCTCAATTATTGGCTGCTGTGTTCCTTTACTGCTCACAATTTTATTCACTTACATTGAATTGTATTTGCAATTTTTATTCTGTTTTGCCCCTTTCAGTAGAAACACCATGACTGAAGTTTAACTGAAGTAGCTTCGGGCTGTACTAGGCAAACTTGAATTGACTTTGCACAGCTGGCTTCTTCAAGTCTTTGGATAATTAGCTATGAACAGCTAGTTCCTGGGGCTTGTGGTCCATTGGGCTATTTTTAAAGGTACTCATGTATCAAAGGAAAACACCATGGGGCATAGCCTGCATGTTGCCTTCCACCATTTTGAGTTTCCCCAGGCTTTTCAAATAAACTCCAAATCCATCTTCTATAGAAATACTTCCCAAAGTAACTTCCACTACCTATGGCATTGTGTGTTCCTTATATGTAACTAATTCGGCGTCTTTGTGTATGTATACTCACTGAATATTTTTCTTGTTCATTGTCATTGTTGTGTTGTTTATTCTGCTTTTCCTACCGCTCCTAATTCTGGGTTCTTTATATATCCATTGAGTTCTTTGCTATTATGTGAGTTCTCAAGTGCAGGATTTTGGCTGTTTAAAGGTGGCACTGAGGCAGACCATCAGCTGCAGAGTCAGTCACATCTGCCATGTAGATCTCCATATACATTATGTCAGATGGCTAAATATTTGTCAAAAGAAATAATCCCTTAATTATGGACTGTCATATATTAGCATTTTGCATGTGGGAGGGTATACTTTTTGAAGAGTAGCACTCTTGAAATTTATCACAGCAGACTTATAGCTACCCACATATTTGATAGACTTTGGTGTTGTCAGTTATGTTTGAACTTTATATTTTCTTCTGATTCATTGTTCTTCTCCTTAGTGTTTTTTAGTAGTCACTCATCCAACATTTGTCAAATATATAGTGACAGACATTATTCTAAAGTTTCTCTTAATTTTAAAAAGGTATATTGATAGGTTTCAAAGTCCTCTTACCTGATTTCCTGCCCTCTCACAGCAGGCAAGTTAAATAACAAAACTGCTTTGAGTGCACTGGGAAGAAACAACACATTATCAGGACAGATCCAGGAAAACATTATATCTGAAAAGGAAGAATGTCTGGTCTTTCTTGCTAATTGGATGACACAAAAAATTCAAGTGGGAGACAATTGTCTCCCTAGATTTTTAGCTCATACTTTGGGTATTTGCCAGCTAAATATTGATACACTTCTTGGGATGATCTCACCTAGACAGCCTCCCAGAAGCTTTGCCCTCCTAATATTACACGGAATATAAATGCCTGGCTAATTCGGTCCAGTAAAGGTGTCAAGGAGAGCCTTAGAAGACCAACTGTCACAGGCTTTCACCACACAGCACGTGACTGCCGTTACACCTGTGCTTGCAGCCTTATCCCTTTCCCATGGTCAGAATTCATGTCAGGAGAACTGGAAATTAGATCAAAGGTTTTCTGATAATAGAGACTATAAGTCTATACTATGCGTTTTCATATTGATTTTATTTAATTGAGCATTTTATCATAGGCAGCTGAATTTTCTTTTGCTGCCTCATAGTATCAATAAAACTACAAGCTGATTGAATACACCAGACTTGGTTTATATGTCTTTTAATTTCTTCTTCTCTCTCCCATTTTATTTCTGAATTATTATGAGTGATTTAAATTGTTAATAAAACTTTTTAAAGATGGTATTTTAGGTCATTTTCTTTAGTGTATGAGTTCCTTAAGGGGAGATAATTATGTTTTTCATCTTTGTATCTCCAGAGCTTATCATGGGTCTATAGTGCACGATGGGTGCTCAACACACCCTCGTTGAGTGAAAGAGAACCCTCTTTTGATTAATCAAGTGGATGGCTGTATGTAGATGAGGGTAAACAAATATGTCTGAGGTTAGTATTACTGTGCATTATCAGAGCCAGTCATGACAATAAATGTATGGTAGTGACCATAACAAAGGACCTAGACTTTCAGGATTCTGCAGTGAGAAACTTGGATCTCGGTGTCCTCTACGATCTGTTTTAAATAAAGTCAGTTGATGACGGGTTGGGTTTCTGAAAGTACGTGCTTATAGTCTTGGCCTTGGTCTACTGGAGTTAGAGAAGAGTAGAAAGGAATTAGGCTTTTGCCCTAAACACAATAAAGATAGACTAAATATAAGTTGAAAAAATACAGATATGTCCATGCATAAATTGAAATTGTGGGACAGGCCAGGAACGGTCTCTTCTATGCATAGACACATAACCTTGGGCAGCCAAGATGAATTATGGGGAGTGCTGAGGGCTTTCTAATCATTATTGACTGCCATAACATTGAGCTAGTGGCTTTGCTGCTATTATTTGGATTTTCTGTTCTAAATCAGAGATTTGTCACCATATGAGAGTGTCTGTGTTAAAGAGGAATGACTATGGTGAAATGTCCTTGTCACCCTGTTAATAATGACAGGGTTCACTAATTCTTTATGCCGTATTTTAAGATAATATGCTCATCTTTTCAAATGCCTAGGATTCATTGTGATGTACTAGTACTCCTGGCCAGGTAGCCAGGATAATGAGACCAAAATCTTAACAGTGGTTTTGGCTGTTTATTCATACCAGGTGGCACGCTTAGAGTCACCATAGAATTTGGAAAATCTACAACTTCCATTCTGACTTTCCAATGCCTATGTATAGTATTCAGTGGAGGCCTGTAGAAAATTTTATGCCTGTTGGCAGTATTATAAAACACCTATGACAACCATTTTAGTACGTACCACCTATTTTAGGTTTTTCCTCATTTGTTTTTCTTCTATTTATATGGTTGTAATCTCCAGCAAGCAGCACTGACCTCTCACATTATTTATTATTTCAATATAAGGGGCAATTACATATAATAAGCTGGATGACACCACTTGTTTACTGGTGGAATTTGCTATGAATGCATTTGCTTCTTCTGGGAGTTGCTTTCTATTTCCTGCACCACCGCTCTGATGCTGTTTAGAGAGACCTATCTTTATTTTTCCCTCCTTATTTATTGCTTCATTGGTCCAAGGCAGGAAGAAAGCATATGAAAATCAGTATGCAGTGGCCTGTGAATAACTATCACAGGAGGCAGAGGAAGAGTTGCATACCAATTGAAAAACAAATACCCAACTAGGCACAAAGTAAGCTTTCTACAACATATTTATTTGTGGACGAAGAAATCTAGGTGAATTTGTCAGTTCCTTGAGATATTTTATGAGAACCATCATTTGATGCCTTAGTGTCTTGTTTCTCCACCAGGATGTATTCCATATAATTTGATTTTTCACATGGCTGAAGGTCACTTCCTTGTTACAAAATCTTAAAATAATTTGCATTTTCCAAGAAAAGATAATTTTCTAAATTATATTGGTGTTTACTATGCCTTCTTAAATAGAGTTTTTAGAACATAATTGAACCTACCACGAAATTTTCAAAAACACAAATTTAAGCCATGCTATACCCATAAAATACACTCTGGCTTACTGGGGCTTGAAAAATTGGAATAAATGATTCAGTATTTCTGGAGTCCTGTTCATGTAGCAGGATCTGTAAACAAGGAGAGCTCTTTAAAAAGCTGGGTAGGTCATGACTTAGGGATGTGCTGTTTAAGCCAGTAGCCTGCGTTAGGACACAGCTGTCCGTCTTACCATCCTACCTGTGCAAGAGTGCAGGCTCGTTTACGTTCGTCACTCCCAAGTACTTATTTTGGTTCCCTTCCTGGTCTTCTTCTGTCCCAGATTTCTACTTTGGCTTCCTTCATCCACAGCTTCCTTAGACTATGGTCAAATTTATGCCTGAACTCCTGGACTCACTTCCTGAGATAGACACGGTACCCTCACCTGGCCCTCTCCGTGAACTGTGTCTCTAGTTTACTTTAGATGAGATTACTCCAATTACTTATAATCAGGGTATGACAGTTTACCATCCATTCCACTTTAATGTTGGCGACCTGATAGTTTTAAAGAGCTCGCAGGTGCATTTTTTTTCTAATTCAGTTGAATGTGCTACACTGTCTTCTCCTTCTTTAGAACAATGAATGTGCCATTTGCTTCTCCCGTTCTTAGGATCATAGAATGTCATACATGGAGGAGGTAGGAGAAGTAATAGAAATGATAACCAGACACTCTAATTTTACTCACAGAAAATGGAACCTGGGGAACAGAAGTGGTTGATCCAGGTATATAACTAGAAATGGGGATTAGCTCTCAAGGTTCGTCATTCACATTAATACGGTTTCCACATTTTGCCATTTTCAGAGCTTTTGTTCTCTAACTTCTATATCCCTGATTCCTACTTTTATACCTCTCTGCTGTGTCCTTTGTAATTTTTAGCCATGGTTGTTCTTCAAGAATCCAAAGAGATAGTTATCATATACTTATGTATCTGAGAATTATTCACAAGCAGAGAATCTATTACGCAGACTTTGGTGTTAACAAATCCCAAACCTGATTTTCTATGTTCACCCTATTTGTTGGTCTCCTTTTCTGTATTAACCACTAGATCTCTTCTAAAATGTCCCCATGATTTAAACACAGGTTGTTTATGGGAGAACTCATTTTTCCATATGTACAGGTTTTCTCAATGTTTGTCATTGCCATCTACGCTTTCAAAGTTCCTACATGTAGTACTACATATAGTAACATTTAACAAATGTCTACTGATAATAACGAGAATGCTTTTTTATCTGGACCTTTTTATTGTAGCTATATAGGTGATTCTATAGGAAACAAAACCAATAAATCAGTCGATTAGTTGTGTGTGACTATTCTAGTGTTTAGATCTGTCCCTATTATGGCAGATTAATATTTTCTGGTTGAATTATTTTTTCACAGTGTAGAGAAAGGTAGACTGAATTCCATGTAGCATTTTCCTGGCATTAAGTCCTATAAGTAAATATAATACCAGTTGGCTAGACATACTTTCTAAAGGTATCAATGAACATCTTTACTAAGCGATTTTCCCATTTTTTCCCATCATGGACAAGAAACTCTAAACTGTTCAACATATATCTGATGACCCTCTCCGACTTCAGTGGAAGAGAGCTGGTTCAGTTCCAGCTCTGTCCTTCTACTGGGTGCAATCTCAGAAACTCCTAATGTCTCTGTGACTTCTTCCTCTTATTTAAAAAACGTAGACAATACTAGTACCTAATGCATTGTGGGAATTAATTGAGGGGTTGCACATAAAGTCCTTGGCACATTCCAAGTTTTCGGAATGAGAAATGGCAGCTTTTTATTTCCTTTAATATTTTTTTTCTAAGAAATATATAGCAGAGAACAAGAAATAATAGGTGTTGATTGAATCTGATGTCACGAAATATGACAGAATGTGCAAAGCACTATGGGGAGAACAAAAAAGAATAACCTGGGTGCTATCTTTAAGGAACCAAAAGCAAAAGAATTTCAGTATTTCCCTAACACTTTCTTTTTATGATGCACCCCAGAAACACTTGGTGGTTATTATTTTGGCTTCAGCTTCTCAGTAGGACAATATTACTTTTCTTCATTAACTCACCACTTTCTCCTTCCCATTTCTCCTCCAATTCATGGCCACTTGGCACCGTCACAAAATTGCTTTTCATAGACATTGTTTAATTTAATTTTATTTTATGACCACAGACTGTACACCTTTCCCTTGGGCAGAAGTCTTACCTTCATGTCTATTATTGGAAAGTCAGAAGAGAACATGGACATGGACGTGTCCTCGCTTCATTTTTTAAAATTTATTTTTATTGTTTATGCTACTACAGTTCCCGCTTTTTCTCCCTTTCCCCACCTCCACCCAGCCTCACCCTTTCCTCTCCCTAAGTCAGTCCCTATGTTGTCTGTGTCCCTGGGTTGCACATAAATGTCTTTTGGTTAATGCCATCCCCATCTCTCATCCTGTCCCCTGCTCCTTTCCATCAGCTGTCAGTCTATTTCACACAACTAAGCTTCTGTCACTATTTGTTCGTTAGTTTATTGTGGTCATTAGACTCCATATATAAGCGAGATCATGTGGTATTTTTCTTTCACTGACTGGTTTAATTCACATGCCATCCCTTCTAACAATAAAAACAACTCAAATGTCCTGTAGTCTTAATGGTAAACCCAGTCTCCTAGTAGTAATTAAGGACAGCCCTTTTGCTGTAGCTAGGGCAGCCAAATGTTCAATAATGCATTTCCTGTGCCGCTAAATATCAGTTTGAAAACAGAAAAAAATTAAGCACTTTTGCAATCATTTATTAAAATAAAGTAGCATCCTGGGGCTACAGGAACATGGGGAGCCATTGCCACGTTCTATTTATTTTTAGCTGTTGTCAATTGCACATGAAAAAGGCCCTCATGTGCAGTTCCATCCCGCCGACATTTCCACCAGGTAATTTACCTTTAGCTCCACACTTTCTGCAGAAGCTTTCTGTTATTTGTGACATAAACAATAGGTGCCTTTGCTTCAGTGAACTTTTGCTTGAGCTTAATGACCTTCTCTGACCAGACTCAATTTCCTCACTCCTGTAAAAAATAAAATGTTATTACTAATACCTCTTTGCTTAGCAATTGCTTCTAAATGTTCAGTTTACTTAAGCTTTGTGATAATTCTGTGAATTGTCTTCTCTGATGTATTCCTTTTCAGTGGATGACAGACACCCACATTTGGAGGTTCTACTGAAGTCAGTACAGCATTGCGGATGAGCTCAAGGGGTACACAGCAGGACAGTCTACATTCCAGTGGTAGCTCCACCATCTGCTAGGTTTATGATCATGAACTTACTCTAAGTTTCGGTTTCTCTACCTGAAAGTGAGGAAAATAACTATAGTATTTACATGATCTGACTTGAAGTGGGTAGGGGGATTAAATAAGATAATCTAAGTAAAGGAGTTGGCATAGTATTAATGCCTAGAAAATACTAAATATTTATTATTTTCAAGATTATTAATAAGAAATAGTAACAATTTTAATCATTGCTATGAGTGGCATTGTGTTCTGCTTTGGGGATTGTGCCAGAAATAAGACTGGCAACATCAGCCGTTTCCTTCTACAGAGACTTTGCTGTCTCAGATTGAAGGGAGAAAAAGCTAGAATTTTGACTGGTGTGCATGTGTGTATACGTACTATAAATTTAATTTTTCACTTCAACATAACATACAACTAGAAGGCCAAGCAAGTCGTGAGTACCCAGCTCAATGGATTGCCACAGGGTTGCATATCTCCGCCACCATCACCCACACGAGGACTAGAACATCAGTAGCACCGAAGAAACCCTTTATGTCTCCGCCTAATCATTGACCTCTCTGTCTTCACTAAAGATCATCGCTATCCTACCGTATGTGTGACTAATCATATATTATGTGTGACTAATTTTGAACTATATAGAAGGTAGAATCATATATAGTACATATTATATAGTTTCCCTTTATCTTGACTCACATTATAAATGAGATTCACCCGTGCTGTTGTGTGAGGCAAAAGCTGAATTCCATTGCTTATAGTATTCCCTTCTGTTATTTATTCAAATACTGCTGATGGACATTTGAACCCTTTGCAGGATTTAGCTATTTTATATAATGTCCTTTGAATATTTTTGTACCTGTTTCTGGTAAATATGTGCTTACATTTCAGTTCAGTGTATGATGAGGAATAAAAGAGAGTGGTGTATGTTCAACCTCAGTGGATACTGCCAAACTTCCCCAAAACTGTAGTGCCAATTTATTCTTACATTAGCAATGCATAAAATTTTCTTAAGTCCACACGATTATCTACACCTAGTATTATTAGTCATTTTTATTTTAACTATTCCAATGCATTGTTTTATTTGCAGTTTTACTTTGCATTTACCAGGTAAATAACAAGCTAAATTTTTTTTGATATATTTATTAATATATCTTTTTGATATACTTATTAATTGCATGTTTGAGTTCCTTACCTATTTTGAAAATTGCATTCCCAATGTTCTTCTTTTGTATTTATAAGAATTTGTTATAGATTTTTTATACAAGCCCTATTTTAATTTATTATTGTATATCACTCCTAGGCTTGCTTTTTGACTTTATCAATAGTAACTTTTGATATATGGAGGTACTTAAATTAAACTAATTCATCCATCTTTTCATTTATGTTAGTATTTTTGTGATACATTTCAAAAATATTTTCCACCTCAAGACTATAAAGACACTCTGCTATCTTCTAGAGTTTTATTGTTCACATTTAGATTTATAATTGATTGCAATTGATTTTTGTACTAATTGAGAGGGAGGGGTAAAATGTAATTGTTTCTATATGGACTTTCCAATTAACCCACACCATATATCATTTACTATAGAACAGTCCTTTCCCTGCAGCTGTAAAGTGTTTTGTTACATATATCAACTGCTTATATGTGGAGGAACTATTTCTTGTTATACAGAGTGGGATAAAGTAATTTTACTTTTATGACTATGTGAAACACAGAGTTTATTCTTGTTTTATTATTGATTAATTATTGCATTATTTTCCATATGAACAACTATAACTCTACTTTTGCCCCATCTTGAATGTCTATCCTTACCTCAATACCATATTATTTTATATTTATTCATTTAATTAAATTTATTGCAGTTCAATTTATTGGTTAAAAACCATATAGGTTTCTAGTGTACGATTCTGTGATACATGATCTGTGTATTACATTTTGTGTCCACCAGCCAAAGGTGATCTTCTTTCATCACCAAATAACATACTGTCTTAACTAGTAACCTTCACAAATTTTGTTATTCAGTAAACAATGCCTAGCACATCATTCTTTTTAAAGATTGTTTTGATATTTGTTGCCTCTGCATTTTCATATAAGATATTTAATTTTATATATTATGAAAACATTCAAGCACATGCAAAGTTTAAAAGCTGAACAATGAACTCTCACATAGTATTACCCTACTTTAGCAGTTAGGAACTTATGGTCATTCTTGTTCAATTTACCCTCCATCTGCTCTCCGCCACCACCAAGTTGTTTGGAAGTGAATTCCATCTGTAAACATTTCCATATGTATCTCTAAGGGAAAATGAATCTTTTTTTAACATACACTGCGAGAGTCTATTATACCTAAAAATACATTTAATATCATCAAATCTTTAGTAAATGTTCAAATTTACCTGATTTTTATCATATTTGAAAATTTAGTACTTTTGAATGGCAGTCTAATAATGTTGACCCATTGCAACTGGTTGGCATATCTCTAAGTTATTTTTACATGAGAGGGTCCCCTACCATCAACCTTCTCCTTGCAATTTATTTATTGAAGAAATCATGTTGTTTTTTTCCCTTAGAGTTTTCTACCATCTGTTTTTTAAAGATTTTAGTTATTTATTTTTAGAGAAGGGGGAAGGGAGGGAGGAATAGAAGGAGAGAAACATCCATCAGGTGCCTCTTTCATGCACCCCACCAGGGACCTGGCCCGCAACCCAGGCAAGAAAATCCAATCCCCAATCTTTCACTTTGCAGGACAATACCTGTCCAACCAAGCCACACCTGTCTGGGCTTTTCACTGACTGTTTCTGAAAATTAATTAAAAAATAAATTTACACCAAAAAGAAAGTCACAAAAATAACATAAGAAATTCCTGTATACTCTTTACTTAGAATCCACAAATAGAAATATTTATCACAATGGCCTTATTATTCTTTCATTCTTTCCTTGTTTCTTTCTCTTTGTATGTTTTTTCTTAAACTTTTGAGAGTAATTTGTAGACATGATTACCTCCAAATATGGCAGCATGCATTTCCATACAGCACAGAATGATGATCATGTTTGGGAAGTTACCATTGGTACAGTGCTGTTTTCTAGTTGACATGCCTTATGCCAGTTTCACCAAGTGCCCCACTAATATTTTATCTGCACTGAAATCTAATCTGGAAGGATACATTGAATTTAGTTGTCATGTCTCTTTAGTCTCTTTTAATCTGAAACAAATCCTTAGATTTTCTTTGTCTTTCATGCTTTTAGTACCTTTGAAGAAAACTAATCAGCATCAAGAGCTATGAGATGTCTGAAGCTTTGTATCACACTTGCAAGCTAATAAACTAACTTGCCAGTTTTCTGGATGAGGACTGAAGACCCAGGTCTCCTGGATCAGAGACAAAAGACTGTGTCACAGCACAGGAGGCAGCGGGAGCCTTGTGTTGTGTCAGTCCCTGAAGCCCCCAGCTCCGCGGGGAGTGCGGATGAACTCCGGTGAGTGCCCATCAACGGTGGGCTTGGGTAACAGCTGGGAAACGTCAAGCTCAGAGAATCAAACTATTTTTAAATGCACTACCAGCAAATCTAGCCTTTGTGCCAAAGAGAGACATAATACTTACCACGTTGAACAGTACGAACCCTCCTCTTTAATCTTGGGTGAGACATTGTCTTTAACTTCCAATGCATTTGATACAAACATCCTTGAAACGATGCGCCCATGAATAACAGTCCGCAGAGAAGGACAGTCTGGGCTTCGTCTGAAAAATGGACAGACTTGCAAGACACATGGAGATTTATCTCCCCAATATATCCATTTCTCCTTTCCTGACTGTGTCTGCATTCAGCAAATGTTTTTATCAGTATACTACTCTGTCAGCCACTCTAATTATAAGGTGGCCAACAGAGATTGTCAACAAATCCTTTCAATTTGTCCCATACAGTGTTTAATTAAGGCTACCGTTAACAGGGCTCCAGGCATCAGGATGAAGCCAATCAGCAGCATTGACCTCAGCTGTGACACTGGGATCAGGGACTGACCCAGTCAGCTGAACAAATTCCCAAAACTGTCAGTCTACCTTATAAAGTGAGCTGTCATTTTAATTAAATTTTTGTATTATCTTTTCCACTTGGTCCAAGATATGAAACAAGGCACGATAGGATGTATCACACACAGGCTATGCCTTAACCTACACAGAGGAAGTCTAGCTCCATTCAGTCTGTGCCCTGTAACAACGGTGGCCTGTGAGTTTAGCTGACCTGAATGACTTTCGGGGCTCAGGTGTTTCTTTAAGAATGGATTTTGTCTCATCTTTCCTAACTGGGTGACTCACATTGTACGAAAGATTGATCGAAGAGTGCCCATAAATAAAAATTCTGTTTAAACTTAGGTGTAAAATGGGTTTTGAAAATGAATTTGTTGACAGTTATTCCATCAGTCTTTGTACATGAACATGATTTTGCTTCTATTTAACATGAAAATTACATATTTGTGTAATAATAGCATTTCACTTCTATGTAATTAACCTGGGAAAGTTGTGTTTCTCTTTTGATTTTTCTAGCTCTTCTCAGACTTGGGTTTAATCATTAGGACAGCTCTCACAATAATGTTTAGTAGATTAAAAACAAAGCATTCCAAACACACCTACTGATGTCCAGCTTTCTCCTTCTCAAAGGAGAGTGAGCTCATTGTTGCCCAGAGACAGCTTGGGGAAGCCCACAGACAAACTGAGTGTGAAAAATACTTTAGTACTGTGCTTGGGGGACCTGAATTAAAAAAAGAAATATCAAACATAATTGTCAAAGCAGGAAAGAAATGAGCATAAGTCATAGGTATTTTACGAGAAACTTTGAGATAATACGTAACATAAACACACTTTATTTCACACATACACTTGGTTACTTTTCACCAAACAAACAAACAAACAACTTTAAGTTTTCTAGCTTTTTCAAAAGGTACTTGTTAAAATTTATTAATAATCATACAAAAATATCTAAAAAATTTGATAGGCTCTCATAGTATAAATAATGTTATCTAGGCAACATATACAGAAGTGACAGATTTAGGAAAAAAAACTATTTTACCAGAATAGAACTGAATTTGTTTTATACCATTTCATAGAATTGTTCTAACATTTGTCTGCATTAATAAGCCAATTCTTTGTCTTATGAATAAAGCCATATGCAGAATCAAGTTTAAAAAAAATCATACATGTTACTGATTCTTTCAAACTCATTATTTGCAGGTATTTTAAATCAAGGCGAACAAACATTACTACCCTTCAGATCTTCTACAACTTAAAAATGCTGTTGACTATCTTGTTTTCACTTACTGCCACAAAGAAGCAATTTTGCTTTGCCACTATTATACCATTTTCCTCAATAGCATTGTATTTCCTTTTTAAAAGATTTTATGTTTTTATTTTTAGAGAGGATAATGGAGGGAGCAAGTGGAGAGACAAGCATCAGTGTGTGGTTGCCTCTCGCGGGCCCCCTACTGGGGAGCTGGCCCACAACACAGGTGTGTGCCCTGACTGAGAATGGACTGGGGACCCTTTGACTCACAGGCGGGCACTCAATCCACTGAGCCATACTAGTGAGAGCCATATTTTTATTCATATATTTTTGCAAACATTGTGAGGAGAACATACTTCTATTCAAACATAGTAGGTACAATTTTTAATTAAAGTAATTGCCTTTTGTTTCTCCATAGCCCAGAAAGGGCTTGAGGCAGGTAAATGACCACTCTCATTTGTACTAAGCACGGATCATAGCAACAGACACAGAGGAAGCACAATTTGTGACTCCTGAGCATGCACTGTATATTTCTATTCAGTTACACACATTTGTTTTACATTTCTTAAAGTAGTAAATATGAACAGGTATCCCAATATAACCCAGTAATGTCCACCAGTCCCTCACAGCCCTGCCTATAGCCACTTTATGATGCATAAAAGCAGGAAGCAAAGGTGTAGTGTATTAAATCTCTGCCAGCAACCCAGTGTTTCTGTCACGGTATGATGGGCATTTTTAGTGAGATGGTGCATGGGAACTGAGTAAATCATTATGATCGATAGCATTATAAGAATTAATTCACTTGTGTAAGCCATAGCTTATAATTTAAATATTTGAAAATAAAATTGTTAAACTTATATTTTTAAACACATATCTGAGACAATGCAAAGCCATTTGAACAGTAAAATAACTAACAGTGTATTTAGTTAGCACAAATTAAATTTTAATTATAAAATCAGTACAAATCTTGAAAAATTATTATTCATGTTTCAACCTAAGACATATATGTTTTAAAAGCAATATTTGTTCAAAAATTTACCTCAACTAGAAATATTACATAAGTTTTCACCCAGATTTTATATGTGAGTCAAAAAACACCCTTTTAGTTTTTCCTAAAATACTGAAATGTTTTTCATTTCCATCATTATTCTGCTAACTTGATAAATTGACTGCATTCCATTGCTTCCCAACTTGAGTCAAAAGAATATCAAACAGTGTAATTGCAGAAAAATGATAAAACCAACAAATAAATTCAACGGCTAGTTCTTAAAACTAATTAAAACAATCTAATATACAAGCTATTTACTAATTTATTCAAGAAACTTTACTCTCAGGAAACACACACACACATACAATGACAGGTGGTTTCACAAATGAATTCTACTAAACTTTAAGAAAGACAACTCTAATGCCCTTTGCCTTTTTTAAGAAAATAACTTTATTAATGTAAAATGGACATATAGGAAACTATATTGTAAGTCTGCAAGGTGGTCTGGCCTATTTGAGACCCATGGGGTTCCGGGATGAAGCTGTAAGTAACTACCAACCAGTGGGGCATGGCCACTGACCAATTGGAAAGGGCACCAACAGCACTAGGACAGGGTCCTCCGCTCCACTTTTCCCCAGGGACTGCTACCTTAGTTCCTGAATATGGGGATGTGGGGTGTTCCAGGGGCACATTAGAGAGAGGAGTCCTTTTGTCATTGGTCCTAACACTCAGAGCAGGAAGTCAGGGAAGCTGTTGTTGACTAATTATTATTAATGTATTTTAAAATTTTATTAACTGGTTTGACCGGCTTTTTTCTATCTGACACACTGTCAATTTCAGGGTTGAAACATTTCAAAAGTTAACAAAATACTGGTTCCCGATTTTTTGGTGTATTGGGTTGACCTAAAGCTTGTTTAAAAGCAGTTATTGACAGCCCGGCCTTTAATACTCTGGGTGTGGGATAGGGCGTGGGGACCTGCACCGTGAACAAATCCCTCAGATAATTTCAGTGTGTCTTGTCCATGACTTAAAACCTGAGAATCCCAAGCATGAACAATGAAGTCCTTTCTTTGGTAAAAATATATTGTAGTGACATACATTGTATTTTTATTCAATTTAATTCAGTAGTTGGTGTGTGTGAAATAATTGAAATCAGTTGAAAAATAAATATATGCACCTTCCTTGTAAAATTCCTTACCAGTATGAAGCAATCATTTAGTATTGTAACAGAGTATTTTCTATTATATAGAACCCAAGGAAATGGTCTGTTTCTCATTTTTGGCTCTCAGCTTCTGCTTTAACATGTAATGGTCTACTTACTACTTTTGCATTAGAGAATAAGAAAGGCTGCCGATTACCCTAATGTTTGAAATGGGCTATACACAAAAAAACTTTAATTTCAGAGAAGCATTTCTGAAACCGTGCATCTAACAGTGTC
The DNA here is from genome assembly GCA_004024845.1 of Tonatia bakeri. Taxonomy (NCBI): domain Eukaryota; kingdom Metazoa; phylum Chordata; class Mammalia; order Chiroptera; family Phyllostomidae; genus Tonatia; species Tonatia bakeri. Next base: position 105,611 of record PVIA01002281.1, on the reverse strand, counting down.
TTGAGCCTTTCAGTAAATCATTGCTTTGAGTCTCTCTCCCCACCCACCTTCCCTAATGTTCTTGGATAGTGTTATACAGCGATAGGTTGCATTTAGAAATACTTTCTTATTTTCAAAGAATTTTGTGCATGGTCTTTCTAGTGCTTCACACTTCACTAATCTTTTCAAGACTTTTTCAGAATTCAGCTGGGGAAATAACCACATCAACATAAAAGTGGGTACTTGGAAAAAAACCAAAAAACCCAGCAGATACAAGCCAGTCTCATCTCTGCCATTTGAATCAGGATCTCAGGAGCTGGACCCTGTGAATGGGGTCCTGTGAATAGGGGCCTGTGAATAGGGTTGAGCACACAACGCAGGTAAATGTCAAGTACAGGGGTGTTTGAGGCTCTCGGCTCCGATGTGTGCAGCACTGCTTCCAGCCCTCCTACTTAGCTTTCTCTCTTGAAACCCCCATGGCCAGGTCTTGCCAAATCCCATGCTACCCTCTTACTCTTCCACCTCCTAATCACAAAAGATTCTTTTTTGACTACTGTGAATAGAATAACTTTGCTTTTCAAACTGGTATATTGTAAAGGTGAAATGAAGGATGCTTAGAAAATAAAAACTCACCCTACCTTCGAACCCCAACTCATTCTTTATGAAGCAAGTATAACATGAATGGTAGGTTTTCATGATAGCTGAAAAGGCTCACTTATTATTTTCTTTAAATTTAACTTAACAATCCTATCTAAAGCAGTTCTCTGACCTCATTTGCTGGGTCTTCTGTGTCTAATGACAGGCATTCTTTATGATTCTGCCACACCTCGGGAGCTCAGGAAATGGAGAAATTATTATTTTCCCAGAGTTTTCCCCCATGGTCTTCCTCTTATCATTTTTTCCTTCCCCTCTCCATGTTCTGAAGTCAGGTTTGATGTTCGGAATAAAATCTCTTTGTTTCCTTTGAGGATAATGGCCCTGATTCTTTTGCCCCATCACCAGGGCTGCCTTACTTGGTCTTGACCTTTAACTTTGGTTCCATGCACCATTTGACTCCCATCTGCAGTCTTTTCTTTTTCTCACTAGTTATCTATTTCCTGCAGAAGGTAGCTTATAGTTTATGAAATCCACATCCCTATCAATCTTTATCATTTTGATCTTTTTAATATGAAATTCTCTGAAATATTATTTTGAAATTCTATTGGGCCACATACCAATCTTGTGTTTTTCAGTTTTGCTTTTGTTCCCTCGCCTCGCTTTCTAATTCCCCCAGCTTGCTGGTATCTTGCTTGCCCTGAGCACATTCTACAAAGGAATCAGTGGCTTTATGATTAAAGTCAAAATGGTTTCAGATCTCTCCAGAAATATTCTAAATATACGCGTTTCATCTCACTGCAAGATCTAGTATTTTCTCACATGCTCAGCTACTTATTTCAAGGTCTTGGTGATTTATTGATGTTCACGCCTGTTATTTTCTCTCCCTGCCTATGTTTCCTGTTTGCATTGTCTGAGAACTGTGTGCATGGCTGTAAAAAGGAAACATACTCCCGACCTGAGAGAGGAGGTGGCAGCTTCCATCAGGCTGAGGATGGGTTACTCCTGAGTATGCCCTGCCTGCGCCTAGCAACAGATTCAGGAAGAAACAACCACCAGAAATTATTATAATTAAATAAAATACCCGCATGTCGTTCTAAGGCATGTGATTATAACGACTGAATGCTAAGTCTTTTAAAAGTCTACGTAAGTATGGTGTTGCAGTTCTTACTTGAGGCAGAGATGTCTGCCTGCAGGTTGGTGGATAAACTTAACTTCCCAGAAAACCATTCCTAAGCACCTCTTTGACCTGCAGCAAAATTAAAAAAAAAATTACTATATCCTACTTTGTGAAAAGCAAGAAAAGTCTGAAAACTAATACTTCAAAGCTGCCACAAACGATAAAATGATAACACTTTCATACGATCAGTGAACAAGATTATCTATGATATAGTTTTCATCGCCTTTAACTAGCAAAATCTAAATATTTTCCAGGTAAACTGACAAGTTCTGAAATAGATTTTTCCATTGGTGGATGGGAGTAGGATTGTTACAGGGTGCAGCCAAGAGGGGGAGGCCCCAAATAGGGATTTGGAATGGGGTCCAGAACTCAAGATGTTCAGGATATATTAGGATGTCCTCACCCCTCTCCTGCACAGGTGTGGTTCTGGGGAAGGGACACCTGGAGCAGGGCCATTGAGAGCTGTTTTGCATAGCAACAGCTTTGTGCTAACCTCTGACGTGGTCATTTAACATATCTATAACCTTTAACTGGTTGCATAGATATGTTAAATAGCTGTGGCCTGTCCTCTGAGCCAGGGGGGTGAAAGTAAGTTCCCCACCCAGATGTAACTGGGAGAGCAGGTCCCCCCGAGTTACAGCGCCTGCATGGGAGCTTGGAGAAGATTGGCTCCTTGACATGGAATCATGCCTGCCCAGACTGATGTTGGCAGCCCAGTAAAGCTGGAAACATATGAGAGTGCTGGCAAGTGTAGCCAATTGTGGCAGGAGTCGGAAATGGGGCTGCAGAGGAAGATTGGCACTGGGATTTAAACCCAGACACGGCAGCCAGTGCAGGAAGAGAGAATCACGTGGTTTTGCCAGAGTGAGGACTCCCACGGCCCTTGTGCAGAGAGGACCACATGGCTGTGGACATGTAAGAGAGCCATGAGGCTTTTCCAGAGTGGGGACCCCTCCAGCTTTAGAAGGAGGAACCACCACTCAGCTTTAGCAGAGATCCCGGCAACACAGCTGATGGTGCTGGGAACCAAGGGGGGCCTACCAGCCAAGCACAGATTACTGTGAAGAACTGGGGCTCCTTGAGCCATGGACTTCTATTTCTTTTCCTGAGATATGGTGCCCCAGACTGGGCAAAGGGGGGAAGGAAGGACTGTGTGTGTTTGTGGGTGTTTTAAGGGACTTTGGGATTTTGATGAAAACATTAGGTCACTACTTATATAGTAGTGACCTATAAGTCTGTATAGCATTAAATAAACATTTCCTTTCCTTTTCATGAATCTCTGGCATTGAGAGATGTATTTCCTATAAGGCGGTGGACATAACAAAACTGGTGGTTCCTTTCAGTAATAGTATATTGCCTTGGCCCCCTTTTGTTCTGTAACAGGATGAAGTGAGGGGAGCCAAGAATAGTCACTTGCTTGTTTTTCTGTTCACATTAAGAATATTTCTAATGATGTGGTATAGGGCTTATAACATAATATCTTTTCTCTTTTTCTTATCTAAAACTTACCCAACTGTACTCTTAAAGGCCAGTGTAAGAAATCTTGGAAACATTTTAATTCCCAGACTGCATTGCCTTTTACTTTTATTTTGAAGGATGAAGAGATCTCAGCTAGGCAGTATCTGGAGACTTTTGGAAGATCTCTCAAGCAGAACAGTGTTTAATATATGATACCTCTTACACACTAGGTATGTGTTAGTGGCGTAAGAAAATATTACCTTTGAGAGGTCACCTTTGCTGACTGCCCACTCGTAAAACTTTTCAATTGGATAGCAGCATTTCAGGATGTCTGGAACTTACAAACTTCTTCTACACTGTAAAGGGCGGGTCTTGAATATTTAGTGCTAAACCCCCAAGAATAAGAATTGAGCACAGGATGAAGAGTATGTAAGGAAAGAGCTGTGGACACAGAGGCAATCGGGGCCTCAGATCTGAGTCACACTGCTTGCTCATCATCCGCCCCCAAGTTCTGTTGACTCCGCCTCCACATCTTCTATCTGCCTCCTCTTCTTCGCTTCCGCAGCCACCACCCGAATTAAATCCCGCCCCTGTATTTCACTTACACTGCTTCCCAGTTCATCATAGTAAAACCCCACTCTGATCATGGCCCTCCATCCTCTGGAAGCTTTGGATGTTTTCCCTTTATTTCCAATCTGAATCTAAACCTCAATGGATTCTCCCTGTATTGTTCTTCTTAAACTTTCTATCCTTCAATAAAGCTGAATGACTCCCCGTGGCTGGTAGCCCCAAGACATAGGTCGTCTATGGGCTTGACCAATTCTGCAGTGATTAATAGTAATCCTGCAACCCTAAACGTGACCCAAATTTGGACAATAAATTATATTGTTGTGGTATGTATCCTTTATACATAATTACGTATTCTCCATAAATTGTTCTAGAAATAGTCTCTTTCTCATCTAAACATGTTCATATATTTATCCATGCTTTTTCTCATGAAATTCTTTTTCATCCCTTTATTTTTCCTTTGTTCTCATCTTTCTTTGTAATTGTTATAAAGAAAGATGAAAGTACTTTAGTTTTTATGGACTGAATGCCTGTGTTCCCCCTAACATTCATATTTTAAAATTCTAACGCTCAGTGTGACTATTTTTGAAGATAGAGCCTTTATGGAAGTAATCAAGGCATACTTAATTAGTAGAAGAACAGGGCCCTGGTCCAGTAGGGTTAGTGTCCTTGTAAGGAGAGATGCTAGAGCTCGCTCTCGCTCACCCCTGCTCTCACTCTCAGGGTGTGAGGACCCAGCAAGAAAGGGGAAAGCCAGGAAGAAGACTGTCCCTAGAACCTGACGCTGCTGGTACCCTGATCTTGGACGTCAGCCTCCAAAACTGTGAGAAATTAAATAAATGCTGTTGAAGCCACCCGGTCTATATTTTGTTATGGCAGCCTGAGTTGTCTGGTACAGCAAGTAATCTAGATGCAGTCTTTGTGGGCAAACACTTGTTTTTCATAAACATATTTGCATACTTAAAATATCAAGGCCAATAGCCTGCACATAGTAGGTTCACTACACATACACGCAAATATGTGTGCAACATTTATATTGATCAAATTGTAAGATTTGTAGTTAGCTTTAGTAAAAACATTGTATTTTAACAATCTACCTGCATCAGTGTCTTGGGCCAATTTATTTGCTGCCCTGATACAGAGATGCCTTTTTTCCAAGGAAGTAATAGCCAAAATTTATATCCTTATGTAGAGGGGTGACCCAAGAGAATGAATGGGTTGATTACACTTTATAAAGGTGTAAATGTTAATAATATATATTTCTGAGGGTCAATTACATGTATAAAAGAGAAACATTTATTTTTTCCCAATAACTACCTTTTTTTGACTTGCAAGTTGTGAGCCTCCAAGGAAAGGCACCATGAAAGACTAGGTCTGCCTCATCTAGTCCTTAAATCCCGAACAATTTTTTTGTTGTTGTTTTAGGTATATGTACAGGCAAATTAGCCGGGAAGGTTCAAGTTGGAGTTACAGCTTTTACAGTCTCTAAATCGCTTATCCTTTGCCCATTGCTAAACTGTTATGGACATTCCATCAAGGTCTTACTGCCCTGGGGACCACCAAAGAAGTAAGAGCTGCCTTAGACATCATTGAATGCTTTTGGCACATCTTGGAGATGTCAACAGCTCATTAGAAATACTTAGAGACATTCTATGTCCCAGCAACTAAACATTTAATTTCCTAGACTCCCCATTGAATTCTGTCCTCCCAGTGGTTTCTTCGATTCATGGTTTCTGTTTTCATAATAGGAAGGTCCAGAATATTAAACACTGGCTTTTTGTTGGTTTATGTGTATATTCCAACTTTTGAACTTGTAGTCCAATATTATGACTCGCCTGTTAGTAGACAATAAAAGATAAAAATTTAATAACACTTTAATATATATTTTCCATGAATTACTAACTAGCTATAGATTAGTGTAACATGAACATACTGCAAACTAGAGATTACAGTCATTGAACATTCTTTGATGATTTGGGAGTGACTTGGGTGGCAATATATAGGGTCTCCAGGTCATTGGTTGGAGAGTATTTCTTTCTGTGCTATAAACATGCAGCTATATATTTCCCCTTCAATATGAAATTTTTCATAATGCAGCCTATAGAACTTTACAGACATTAATCAGGGTTACGCCAAAATGGCAGCACTTTCAAATGTCTTTCTCTCACTAATGCCTAATATGTTATCTAACTGATGAGGAGAGGAAAACTAGTTTCAGTAGAATAAGAACATTTTCCCCAAGTAATTCTATCTAAATCTGGCATAATATGAACTATACATCTTTAAGATTACTGCAAAAGACTATAGTAACCTTTTCTTTAAAATGCTCTTGAATTTTCATGTGGCTTCCCACTGCCAGTTCCTTTGGACCTGATTCAAAATGTCAAAACACTTCTTGTGTTTCTCTCTTGGACTTAAGATAAATTGTTTCTTAGAGAAATGTTTTTTATAGATTCTAAAATTTTTGTCTGAGTTGAAAAAAACCAGACTGTGATTTTAATTGAAATTTAAAGACCTTAAATTTACTGACACAAATTCTTTTTATACATGAGTCAGAATGTCAAATCTGTGATTAAGATGATGTTATATTAAATTGTGTAAATTGTAACACATTGTGTTTATCCCAGAAATAATTATACTAGTAGTTAAAATTGTATTACGACTAAAAAACACCTTAGGAGCTTTTTTAGTACACCTTGTTACTTGGGATAAAATGTTCCAACTTCCCCAAGAATTATTAAAATACTCATGTGAACATGAACAAAGGAAAGGTTAGTGATATTTGAAATTATTCTGCCCAGGAAACAGATGAAACCTCTCTAGAAGAATGGATTGGCCACTCATGAGTGGAGAGCATGGATGTGACCGCTCTGGCCCCAGCAAACAGAAGAGCAAATGTCCTGCATTTAAGAACATTGCCACAGAGCCTCTGAAATGACAAGGTGAGACATTTCTAAGGTTGCTAGAAGAATCATTTCCCCCACACATAAAGACTAGAACGTTCTATCAGGATAAAAAAGCTCCAGCTTTATTTTTTTAAGGTAAAATATCTATTTACTATATCCAAGACTAAAAAAAAAGTTAGAGTTTTTTGGATCAATGATAGTATGAGATCATGATTGATTATTTTGTAATGCCTTAAAGGTAATATGTAAAACAGTGACTATATTTTCAATTTATGACAAAGAATTTTTCTCTGCAATAAAAATTACAACTGGTGAATATTTCATCAAGATATTTAGACCAATTTATTTCTCAGCCTTGGTAGCAAGAGAAAAGTTACTCTAATGTGAGCAATTTGATTTAATAATGTATTTTAACAAACCATGCTTAACATTGAAATAATAGCCCCTGAGATTCCTTTCTCTTGGTTCTACAGAGAGCATTTTATTTTGCTACGCAGTGGTGAGCCTGAAACAGTGTTCTCCGGGCTGTCCTTTTTTGTTTTTTTATAGATGTCTGTTCTCATAAGCTAATTAAGGAAATGTAGTTGCAGCAAAACAATCACCATAGATTACAAATTAATTGCTGAGAAACTTCTAGAAAAAGAAATTATGGAGTTAAAGTGCCAGAAACACTCTCTTCAAATTTCCTATTGAGATGCCCATGAAATCATGTTTAAAAAAAGAAAAAAAGTTTGGGCATCCAGAATTAATGAAAATAATTCAGCGTATGCTGGAAACTGTTAGAATTGATTGCAAGTTTATAAAGCAATAGCCCAGAATAAAGAGACAAGACTTATAAGAAATATGAACACTACCTGAAAGAACATTTGATTGGAACTCAATTCAAAACAAAACAAAACAAAACAACAACAACACAAAATAAGAAAAAACAAGAATATGGTAAACGACATCTCTTGAACTTGATATTGGAGGGATTTCACAGTTAGCCCTCAAATCCAATTTCAAATGCGCTTTCAACATCTCTACTTTTTAGGAGAGAAACACATGTGTTCAAGGGTCAAAGTGACATGCCCTAACTGGTATGGCTCAGTGGGTTGTGCATTGATCCTGCAAATTGAAAGGTAGCCTTCCCAGGTTCGATTCCCAGACAGGGTACACGCCTGGGTTGACAGCCAGGTCCCCACTAAGGGGCATGCGAGAGGCACTCAATTGATGTATCTCTTGCACATCAATGTTTCTGTTCCTCTCTTTGTCTCTCCCTCCCCTTTCCCTAAAAATAAATAAATAAACTCTTTTTTAAAAAGAGTTGAAGTGACATATTCTGAGGCATTCTGTTTTTGATGTTTCTACTAACCAGAGCTCTTGTCACAAACCCAGTATATCGTTCTCTTTTCATCAGGAATGAATAAAACATTTTCCTACATTCTGTATGTCAAGTTTACAGTGGGAAGCTAAAAATTATCGATGCCAAGGTTGTCCTAGTTCCAAAGCTATTGAAGAGTACAGAAGCTACTTTTGCAGAAACTTGGCATTGGACAAAGCCTTTTGTTTCTTGAACTATATAGATGAAAGGGAGTTAAAAGATCCCTATAAACATCAGTCACTCTCCAATGTTAAGTTGAGCAGTGACTGATAACAAATGATGTTTAGCTGGGAGAGACCTTATTCTGATATACCAAAGAATTTCTATTTTGAAGCAAATGGTTCTCATTCATACCCAACCCTTGTCACTTGCAAGTGGTATGAGAGTTGGACAAATTATCTGATCTCTTTGAGCTCAGGTTTCATATTGGTGAAGTTGCAGATCTCTTAACATTATGTCCAAGAACAAAGTAAATCCATTTATACAGGTATTCATTTAAATCTCATAAGCTTATTATGCAGATATTCAATATGAGCAGTATTTAGACTCATTGTATAAATCTGCAAATCTCACATGCCATGGGGGCTTTGAAGCAGGAATGAGAAAGATAACTTTCTTTGTAATAAATAGATTTTCTCTCCATTTTACTGTCAGCCACTCCAGTGTTTTCAATTCATTCAGAAAGAAACTCTCAAACAATATAGGCTACTTTTCTTCTGTCATATCTCATTAGAGAAGCATTTAATTGGAGGTTGGGAGGGATACATAGCATCTTATCCTCAGGGGTTGCATGTGGTCATTGTCTTGAACTACTTTTATAACAATTTCTGTAGGAATATGTACTTTATCATTTGGTCTCTGGTTATGAGGACTTTACTCTGTCCACTAGGAAAGAAAGAACACTCCAGCTCAGTTGGCTCTTGGTATCTTGTCCGCGATACCGTGACTATCTGAGACAATTTGGGTATAATTTATGTCTCCTCAACATGTATATGAACTTGACTTGGTCTGTCCTAACCCGCATCCCTGGGATCGTCATGCTGCTGTCTCTGTTCTACACATCAATGCCATGGTAAATGGGATCACTCTGGGAAGCTTGCCAGTACCCAATGCAGTCAGACAGAAAAGGGGCATATATACTCTTTCCATTCTTAACATGAAAACCTCTCTGGGGTTCTATTCTTCCTCCAGAAGGCGATTTGCTGCAGCTTCACCAATATCTGATGCACTGGACTCTCTCTAGGTTCTTTTCTTTCTTTAGCTTAAAGGATATTATTCTAGTTTGGGTGGTAGTGATAGAATTGGATCATGCATTCTTTAAATGGTACTTACACTTGAATGTGGCCCAAACAAACATAAGAATTTGATTCTGATAGTAGTTCTGTTTAGACGGTATTTTCTTTGAACTAACCAAGGCCTTGTGTTTCTCGAACCACAGAGGGGCAGGAATTCTGATAGGGTCAAAAGGAACTGGATCAGGGAGTGTGATATGTATAGATTAATCAATCAACATATGAACCTGATCCATTTCTCTCATGAGAAAATAAATGAATGATATCTTGAATAAGGGAAGTTTTATTTCATCCATCAGTGCCTTTAAAAAGACTAGCTTGTTAACGCATTTCATACAAAGCCAGATATCTTTATTCTATTTTTCTCTAATGGACAAATAACAAAATTGAGAGATATCCTAACTAAAAACAATTAATTCCTAAGGATTAGGTTGGCAAACCAAAAACTATATACAATGATAAACACCATGTCGCCACCCACGGAAAATGTAAACCCCAAATATGAATTCAGATTTAAAAATTACTTGCATGGGATGATTATGATTTTTGGATATGTAAATAGCCAAATACTTGTACATGGGAAATTAGATTAAATTTCAATTCATAAAAAGTCTTATATTCATATGAAGGTGGTAATAGTCATCTTACTAAAAGCTAACATTAATTAAGCACTCTCTTTGTGTTGGAAACAGTTCTAAATGCTTCGTAGATATTAATTCTATCAATCTTACAACTCATTATTCTCCCCATTTTGGTTGCCAGATTTTGCAAATAAAAATAAAGGATGTCCAGTTCATTTTGAATTTCAGATAAGCAATGAATAAATTTTATTTTAAGTATGTTCCAAATATCAAGTGGAACATATGTGTACAAATATTATTATCCAAAATTCACATTTAAGTGGCATCCTTGATTTTATCTGGAACCCTAACCTTATTACACAGGTTGAGAAATCAGAGACACAAGTAAAATACATACCCCAACTATACGCATGTCTAAAAACTAGGTAATTCCAGATGTACTCAACAAATAAGAGCCCTGGTCAATCCCTACTAAACTTTATGCTCCTTGTGTATTGTCTTTAAGAATAACGTGGTTAACCTCAATTCATATTTCCTGGGAACCTCTTAATGACAATTGCTCAGCCTTAAGCACAATGAAGATAGCATTGTACAGAATCCTTCCCACTCTAGCTTGGTCTGCTGTGTTAGTTAAAATTGGTCACCCTGCTGTCGTCAGGAATCTGCCTCCTTTCATAATTCATTCATTCACATGCCCCTTATTTGGCATCTTTGTGTCAAATCTTTACTAAAACCTTTCAACAAAGGACAGTTGGACTCTGGTCTACTCACAGAAATGTTGATTATCACCAAATCTATTTTTTTAGTGTGAAAGATATTTCTCTGACAATGAATGCAACATGAGGATAATATTCCGAAACTCACTCCATCAGCCACGAAAACTTGTTCAGCTCTTTTCATATCAGCTGTTCTGTTTCCTTAGTTTCCCTTGTCACTGCAAGACCTTCTTTGAATCAAGACTGGGACTGTGGCCTTAGCTGGTGTAGCTCAGTTCACTGATTGTGGTCTGCGAACCAAAGGGTTGCCAGTTTGATTCCCAGTCTGGGCGTATGCCTGGGTTGTGGGCCAGGTCCCCAGTGGGGGCCACGTGAGACAACCACACATTGATGTTTCTTTCCCTCTCTTCCCCTATCTCTAAAAATAAATAAATAAAATACTCAAAAAAAAAAAAAAAAAAAGACTGTGACTACGTTTTCTGTGGCACCCAACCTGCATGCAGTAAGCCACAATTAGGTTCACATTAAAAGAAAATATTTAGGTTCAAATTTGTGGTTCTCCCTAAATGTTACTTTCTGTACCTGAGTCAAAGGTTTCTGCTTTAAGAAGTTTGAATCTGACAAACTTCATACACAGGTTATAATTGTCTGTTGTAACCAGACACTTACTGGAGTCAGACACATTTACAACTGACAAATAATTGGCCTCCCTCTGCAAATATTTTACCAATTTTTTATAGTGTTTTAGGTGAGGATATTTTCTGCAAACATATTACTTACAATGCTGGTGCATGTAATAGTCTTTACCAATAATAGTTTATTCTTAACACCAATGTATATGGGTATTTGCAATGTGCCTGTCATTGCACCGTCATCTTTATACATGATATTACTGAAGGCTCACAATAATCTTGTTGTACTGTTTGCAGTTATTCAATTTTATATATAAGGAAACAGTTTTGGCCAAAATTGCATAGCTAGTGAGTGGGGGAGCAAGAATTCTGAACCACGGGTCTTAGCCATAATGAATACTGTGTTCATTTTTTAAACAAAAGACTCTTCCCATTCGTGGATGACTTTTATGTCAGCATATGGGATCACCTCACAAACTTCCCTCTGGAGTTTGTAGGTAAGACGGTGAATGCAGGTCACTCTTCATCACACTCTTCTCTAGGGCTCGGGCTGCACCCCTGGCATTGAGGTCCAGTTTCCTGAGGCCAGCCCTTTGGAAGCTGCGTACTGATCCACACACAAACTCATCAGATACGGCTCAGAACACCTGAACGTCGTGTCTTGAACAGAGGGGAGGAAGTCAGTCACTCCCAGTACTGCTTTCGACAGACTTTTTTATGTTTACACCCATCTCCCCTGGAAAAAATGCCTCTGGCTACTCAGAAAACCTATTGACCTCTCAGGCCAGGGAATGGCCCTCCATCACAGATTGTCCCAACAAAGTCATTCTTCTACAACATAATACATGTTATTCTTTATTTCTTAAAAGTTATTATGTATTGTTTAGCACCCTGACACATGAGTGATAACATTATAATTTTACAGATTGGAAAACTATATACAGATGGGTTACACAGCTTTTCCAAGGCTGCACATGAGGCAAAGGCAAAATCCACGGCTTCAAACATTTGAGTGCTATGCGGTGATTCTAACTTAATGCCTGTAAGTTCCGATTTCCATATCACAAGCTTGTTGTTCCTTTTACTATACCAGTTCTTAATACACAGTGTATCATACACATCTTTCTCTAGCAAGAGTAGAATTCAGCTTGTCTTGATACTATGAAAACTTCATAAGTAGATCCATTTTTGAATGTCCAGAAAGACTTTGTTATTGTATAGCTGAGGCTCTAAAATTCCATTTTTTTATGTGTGAAAAGGTCATGAACAATGAAAAAAGCATCCTATTGAAAGAGTAGATTATTTAATGAACTTTCAGTAGATGCTAAGTCTTCAATGTGCACAATGGCTAGCGGGTTCTTAAAAATATTTTAAGTGTCTACATGCCATTTGAATCCAGAATCCAATTGCTGCTTCTTTGAAAGTCCTTAGCATAAAGTTTCTTCATGATGTTAATATTTTAGAAAGCCACTTTCCATAGTTGTTGCTGGTGTATCACAAAGTACTTACCTACCCCGATGAGTGTGTTTTAACGTTAGTTATTAGTCTGAAAGCTTTTTATCCACTTTGGATATATGTTTACATGATAAGCAATAATATGCTTTATTTGTAAATAAAGAGCTCTTTTGAAAGCCAAATTGAAAAAATATTTAAATGTACAAAATCTTCTTCCTCCTTCCTTTAAATATTCATTAAAAATCTGCTTAAAAAGTGAGGGTTGTGTTCAATGTGCATCAGTTTGGAAGAAGAGCCAGTGGAAATTAGCATTTTAAATTCAGTAAACGGGTACAGATAACAGACAGAAGTGTGCCTGGTGCTTATGGCCTTATTTAGGGAAATTCTAAGTATTTATATAACATGAATAAAATAGACACTTTGTAGTTAAGAATTTGTTTGAGTTTAAACCCTTGACAATGTACTTGTGCATGATTTTGCCCCCAAGTTATAAGGAGAATATCTATCTATGGTTTATGACAGTTGCATCTGGAAGAGAGTGAAAAACAGTTGTAATTTAAAAAGTTGTCAAATCTGTTTGAGCTCATCTCATGAAAATCCTCTAAAGTCATGCCCAGTGCTTCTCCCTTTCCCAGAGTGTAAGTAGATTCATTATGTAAACAACTTAAATTATGTCATGTAAAATAGCAATCAGTGTATTCAATATGGATATAATATCCCAAATCTAAACCCCCAACCCACTGACACTAGAGTTCGTTGGAAAGAGGACCAGATTTAGGGGATTACAATAACTCTTAGAAATAAGAAGTAATTTTCCAAGTGATGTTGCAGTGCATGCACTGCCCGCCTTAGACAACATGGGCAGGATCCCTGTATACTCACTACATGAAGATCAATAAAGAAGATTAAATGATTTAATAAGGGACTATACCTCTATGTAAAACATGTGGAAGTGTGGGAATGACAGAGTAAACTCCTCCAAAAATCTGTCCCACTATAAAACCAGTGAGAATATCAACTGGCAAAATTGTCCAAATCTACTTTTACGGAACTTTGGGAATTGACCAAAGTCCTACAAAAATCCAAGGAGCACTTTGCAAAATCATGCAACTGATTTGGAAAATAGTTTGGCAATTCCTCACAAAGTTACATAGAAAATTACCACAGATCCAACAATTCTCCTTCTAGGTGTATACTCACAGAGCAAATGTTCATACAAACACGTGTACATAGATGTTTTTAGTGTCATTGTTCATAAGAGCTGAATCATGGAAACAGCCCAAATGCCTGCTGTTTAATGAATGAATGAACAAAATTTAGTATATTCATACAATGAATATATTATTCAGACATAAAAAGAAATGAAGTAATGATATATGATACAAGGGGGTAAATTTTAATAACATATTAAATGAGCTAGGCCAGACACAAAAGACTACATAGTGTGATTCCATGTATGATTCTGGATATTCTGATATGTCCAGAAATGACAATTTAAAGAGCCAGAAAGTGTATTAGTGTTTGTCAGAGGCTGGTTGGAGGTGTGGGGAGTGGCGGCACAGAGGGGTCTTAAAGTAACTGCCAATGAGTGTAAAATTTTAGGGGGGGTTGATGAAAATATTCTGGAAATAGATAGTGGAGATGGTTGAACAATTGTGAATATTCCAAAACCACTGACAAACCTCAGATAAAATCTAATATTTCATGGATTCAATAAGAAAATCTGTTATGACCACTCTTATTTCCTAATTTTTAAAAAAATCAGTAGCAAGACTATTTGACTCATTAAAGTAATACTTTTCACAAAAAATTGTGTCATAGCATTGTCCTGAAAATATATGATTTCACTTATATGTGGCATCTGAAGAACAAAATAAACTAACAAAACAGAAAAAAACCTCACAGATACAGAGAGCAGACTGATAGATGTCAGAGGGGAGGGGATTGGGGGCTGGGTGAAAAAATATAAAGGGATTAAGCAGTGCAGAATGGTAGTTACAGAGTAGTCATGAGATGTAGATTACAGCAAAGGAAATGTAGTCAACAGTACCATGACAACACCTGTATGGGGCCAGGTGGGTCCTTGAAGCATTGAGGGAACCACTCTGTAAAGCATATGATTTTCTAACCACTTTTCTGAACATCTGAAACCAATACAGGATAATATTAAGTGTAAACTTTAATTAAAAATAAAATAAATATATAAAATATCAGATGGTCAAGACTTAAGGCCTTGTCATATAAATATATAACTTTGCTACATTCTCTAGGCTTCAAGCTTTAGGTTACATGTCAGGACTGGTATTCATTCTTGAAAAATAACCTTGTATAAGCCACTTGCAACCCATTAAGAAAAATAATCATGACAAATTTACAAACTCAAATACGTCTGTTTGTGCAACTTGGGGTAGAGAGAAACAACATCTGGGACTGGCAAAGCACAAAGAGCAATATGTCCACCTTGTACATGGAGAATTAAAAGGTAAAGGCTTAAGAAGCTACATAAATGGCAAACAACATTAACACTGGAATCACCAACTGGGTCAAAAGAAAGCAAATTTATTCTGGGTTTGAATGTTTTCAGAAGATTTCAGTTCGTTTGCTTCCTTATCTGGGAAGTTTGGAAAGGAAATTGACTTGTTCTCCCCCTTGACATAACTGTAGCCAAATGCAGCATCATAAACTGTAATGTATGACCTGTCTTTGAAGAAGGCATGTAAAACACTTTTTCAGATTATTTTACTTGAGTTGATGGCTTTACCTTTCTTTACCCCATCAGTCAGGCCTTACTATCTTTCTCCTTCTGGACTCTTTTGGATTGGAGCCCAGTCTGTTGATGTGGACATTATATTTTTGGCTGAGTGAATATCCCTCTCCATTTTTTGGAAGCAATTCCCTGACATTCCTTTGGGAAACTGAGTCTCTCCCAGCACATGTACTCTCCAAACCTTGCAGTCAGGAAACCTTAACTTCCCACTACATAAGGTGGATGCGTGAATGAAACCCAGCCATCAAATTCTCCAGGAATCGCCAATCTCTATCTAAAAGGCTCAAGAGCTGACAAATGATTCTCATTCACTCCTTCTGCAGATTTCTAAAGGGAGTGATTGTCTTGTTATTTCTATTATACAGGTCCTGAAAACAAGTTCCAATCTGGCTGAAGTTCTAGTTCTTTTGTATATCCTTTGATTTTTTTGTGCATCTTCTTAACTTTTCAGCGAATTTCTTCTTTGTGCTGACTGTACCTATATCACATTTCTGTTGCTTGACTCATATTATTCCATTTCATTTTAGAGTTTTTAAACATGACCCTCATTATCCAGGCTTATCAATCAACACATTGAGAGATTGAGAAATTATTCTAATATCAAGGAACTAAACCTGCAATTGATACTGCTATTTCAGAATTGCCCTCTATTGTTACCTGCTTACTTGTCACAGACAATTATAAGAAAAATCACAAGAGAAAGTAGATATTCTTTTAAATGTATTTATTCTTGTGATGTGTTTTATTCTTTTATTAGTATGGAAAATAAAAATGAATTACCTGATAGAATAAAAGGATATGTATATGTGTGTGTGTCTGCATGCATATTCACTTGTTCAATGACATTATACATTTAATAATTAATTCAGAAAATATGTTTTAATTGATTCCCTTATTAAAAACTCATGAACTACCAGTCTAGATGAAGGCATAAATAAACACAGCTCACTCCTTGCACAAACACAGAAAAAATTACAACTAGATGACAAAACAAATATCATCCACAATCATCAGAAAATCAAGCTGTATGCAAGTCCAACAACCAATGAATTAAAGATGCCCCATTCATCCAGACAGGCAGGAGGGTGCAGACATGGAGACAAGCAGAGAGGTATGGAAACATGGAAACCCAGAACAGGTGGTCCCACACTCACATGTGTTGAATAAAAATTGGGAGGGATACCTCAGGAGCAAGGGATCCCAGTTCCACACCAGACCACTCTCTGGAGTTCCAGTGCCAGGAAGATAAGTCCTCATAACTTCTGGCTGTAAAATCAGTGGGGGATGGGGTAGCAGAATAAACTGCAGGATTCTCAGGAGTCTCCTCTTAAAAGGCCCACAACAGACTTAGGACTTAGGCAGACTCATTCCCTCTGGCTTCAGCAATGGGGCAGTAGCTGGAAGGGCACCAGTAGCATACAGGGAGAAACTGAAGTGTTGACCTCTGGTGTCAGAGTGGGTGCTGGGGGACAGTTATCTCCCTGTCAGAACTCCAGAGGTCAAGCAGCAGCATTGTCCCCTTTTTAGCCCTCTCCCACACAGAGACACAGAGTGGCAACACCATATTGGAGACTCCATCAACCAGGTTCACACAGGATGTCCTGCCCTGGCAATTACTTAAAGCTCTGCCTCATCCAACTTACAAGTGTGCTCTTTTAAAATAGGCCTCACTACTAAGACAGGGAGTCAAAGCAGCTCTACCTAATACATAGGAACAAAACTGGGAGCCTGCCAAAATGAGGGGACAAGGAAATATGGCCCCAATGAAAGAATAAAACCCCAGAAACAGAACTAAACAAAATGCAGATAAGCAATCTATCAGATGCAGAGTTCAAAATGCTGGTTATTAGGATGCTCAAGGAACTCATATAGCATAATAATCTTGGGTACTTCTATAGCATAAAAAGGGCACAGGCAGAAATGAAGTTTATATTAAATGAAACAAAGAAAAACTTACAGAGAACCAAGACTGGAGTAGATAAAGCTGAGAATTAAATCAATGATTTGGAACCTAAGGAATAAAAAAAAAATCCAATCAGAACAGTAAGAAGAAAAAAGAATGCCCCCCGCCCAAAAAAAAACAGTGATAGGCTAAGGAGCCTCTGGGACCACTTTAAACATACCACATTTGAATTACAGGAGTGCCAGAAAGAGAAGAGAAAGGGCAAAAAATTGAAAACTTATTTGAAAAAGTAATGAAAGAAGAATTCCCTAATTTGGTGAAGGAAATAGACATTCAAGTCCAGGAGACACAGAGAGTCCCAAACAAGATGGACTCAAAGAGGACCACACCAAGACACATCATAATTAAAATGCCAAAGGTAAAAGATAAAGAGAGAATCATAAAAGCAGCTAGAGAAAAGCAGTTACCTACTGAGGAGTTCCCATAAAACTGTCAGCTGATTTCCCAAAAGAAACTTTGCAGGCTAGAAGGGACTGGTACAAGAGATATTCAAAGTGATGAAAAGCAAGGACCTACATCCTAGAGTACTCTATCCAGCAAAGCTATTACTATGCTTTGCCATGTATAATGCACTCCTGTATATAATGTGCACCTATGTTTTTGGCCCAAAGTTTCAGGAAAAAAATCTTTCATTTTAATATTTTAATTCAATTATTTATTTATTTATATTTAGAAACAAAGCCAATTATCATTTTCCTGGGTAGTATTTTGCATACAGATATTATTACTCTGTAGAGTTACATCTTTAATGCATAAGTATAAATAAAAGAATGAAAAACATTTATATAGATATGGAACTAGTACTACCCCTATATAAAGTGCATCCTAATTATTCCCTCAAAAATTGGGTAAAAATGTGTGTATTATACATAGCAAAATACAGTATTTAGAATTGAAGGGCAGATAAAGTGCTTCCCAGACAAGGTAAAGCTAAACGAGTTTATCATTACCAAGCTATTACTATATAAAAGGTTAAAGGGACTTATTTAAGAAAAAGATCAAACTATGAACATTAAAATGGTAAGAAATTCACAACTATCAACAATTGAACTAAAAAGCAAACTAAGCAAACAAGCACAACAGAAACAGAATCATAGATATGGAGATTACTTGGAGGGTTATCTTTGGAAAAGGGAAGGGGGAGAATGGGGGAAAAGGTACAGGGCTTAAGAAGTGCAGATTGATAGGTACAGAATAGACAGGGGGATGTTAAGAATAATATAGGAAGTGGAGTAGCCAAAGAACTTATATACATGGCCCATGGACATGAATTAAGGGCCGGGGATGCTGGAGAGAATGGGGTGTCCGAGGTGGAGAGGAGCAAAGGGGGGAAATGGGATAACCATAATAGCATAATTAATAAAATGTATTTAAAAAAACTCAAGAACTAATTTTGTGTAGGATCATTTTGTGGTTTCATTCCTATAATTCTGAGTAATTTCCAGGAAAGTTTTAACAAAATCTGATTTACTCATCAAATTATATCAGTCTTATTTTGTTAGTTCAAAGTGCTCATTATTCAATGCAAAGTTTTGAAATTGTTACAAATGCACCTGTAAAGGAGGATTTTCTAAGTAATAATGGAAAAATCTAGATGACATATTCTGTTTTATTTTGAAAATTAAACATTTGCTGTGAACACGGTTTTCAGTGAAAGTCATTGACACAGAGGGAAAATTACAATAAAGAGAAAATATAGTGGGAAAACCAATCATTGTGGAAAGATGACGTCACTCAATTCTAGGCAAAGATGTTTATTGCAGAGTGGCACAGAATTAAATTATCATTTTAATTATGGTAACTAAGTAAAAATTGAAATATGGTATATGACTTAATTTATGTTACCTTAAGTAAGGGAGAATAAGCTCAACATGAAAGAAGAATTTCTCCCAGCTTGAAAACATTCTTCAAGACGTTTTCATATTAATCCTATGTAAGAGTCAGTGGATCACATGGTGGACAATGGTTTCAGTCTTTCTATCAGGTAGGGGTCTTTCAGGTATAAGTGACAAAAGAGACTAATAAATAAGAACCCACATTCACTGCCTCCCTCAACTGCAAGTCAAAAAGCAGATTGGCTCAACTCAAGGCCTGATCTAGGAGATCAAGATGAATTTCTTGATTCGTTTTCCTTTGTTCATTTCCTGTGGTCTAGGAATTCTCAGGCTAAAGTCTGTGGCAAAGACTCTTTCTAGCCAAAATCCCCATTAGTTGTGTGAGGCCTGATTGGGTGCAGACGCGTCCTGCAGCCGCTGCACCCAGGAAGGTGAGATCCCAATACTCGAGGAATGGTGTTGGCTCCATTGAAAGAACATGGTGAGACTGAGGAAAAGCCTCGCAGGGAGAAGTTGGGAAGTGAGGAAGGAGCTGACCCATTACCATGTATCTTCCTTTCTACATGTTTAAGAAGTTTCCTATACTCACAATTTTTTATGTTACATGATAAATATATACATATATAGGTGCATATATATTTCTCTTGTTGTTTTTGCAATGACAATGATGTTGAATTTCAAATCTGGAGCAACCAGGTACAGCGCGGAGGATGTACATATGTAGAAACAGAGGGTGAGGGAGGGTGTTTGGGGAGGCCTAGAAGCATAATTTTCTGAGCATTTGCACTAGTCTTTGGGGAAGGTTTTGGGTTTCTGCTGGCCATAGGATGTCCTGGGTGTTGAGACACACGGGATCCCCAGCTGAACTGTGGGTGTTACCTGCATTTTGGGCCATGATAAGATCTGTGATGGCATGAGAAAGGGGACATTTTAGAGTAGAAAAACAGTTTTTTTCTTTTTTTTAATTTAAATGAATGTTCAAGTACAGTTTTCACCCCCTTACTCCCATTCAAGTCCTCCCACCCCCCTCCCTACCTCCCTCCCATTACCACCCTCCCCCTAGCTTTTATCCATGTGTCCTTTAACTTTAATCCTATAAACCCCTCCCCCTCTCCCCCCGAAATCCCTCTTCTCTCTTTTCTTTACAAAAAATGTAAAGAAAAACATTTTTTACACAAGTGAAAGCACTTTGAGGAAGTCAGTTGATATTTGAAGTCATAAAAGAAGTAAATCTGCATAAAACATAAGAAATTATAAAACAGACTTCAGTCTTATGTTATCACATCTGCATAATGAAAGTAGATTTAGTCAAATGGAGTTTCTATCAAGTATAGTTACTTATGAAGGTAATACAAGATCATTATTGAAAGCTGGTTTTGCTCTGGCTGGTGTGACTCAGTGGACTGAGTGCTGGCCTGAGAACCAAAGGGTCACTGGTTTGATTCCCAGTCAGGTCATGTGCCTGGGTTGCATGTCAGGTCCTCAGTAGAAGGCACTTGAGAGGCAACCACACATTGATGTTTCTCTCCCTCTCTTTCTCCCTCCCTTCCTCTCCCTCTAAAAATAAATAAATAAAATTAAAAAAAAATAAAAAAATAAAAGCTCGTTTCATCAGTAGGATACAGGCATGCTAGAAGTTTTGACTGCCAAAAAATGTGTAAGTTAAATTCTTAAATGTAACCATGAGATCTGACAGAATTTAAGGCTATTTTCAAAAGAATGTTACTATGTTGAATAAAATGTTCAATGTTGAATAAAAAAGATATAAAAATCAATTTTTATGCCTTCTACAACATGTAAGATGATTTATTTTTAATATATTATCTTCATATTTTCCACTAAAAGATTCTTTGGACCTATTTCTATTGGAAGATTTTTTTTTTATCTTTTAAAAACTAAAAATTGAACTGCCTTTTGATCTGGTAATTCTACTGCTGGGATTATACCCTAAGAATCCTGAAACACCAATTCAAAAGAACCTATGCACGCCAATGTTCATAGCACCACAATTTACAATAGTCAAGTGTTGGAAGCACCCTAAGTGCCCATCAATAAATGAATGGATCAAAAAAGGATATACATCTACAGAATGGAATACTACACAGTAGAAAGAAAGAAGGAACCACTTCACAACAGAATGGATGGCACTGGAGAGCATTATGCTAAGTGAAATAAACCAGACAGTGAACTACAAATACCACATGATCTCACCTGTAAGTGGAACCTAATCAACAAAACAAACAACTGAGCAAAATATAATCAGAGACATTGAAATAAAAAACAAATTGACAGCAGCCAGAGGGGAGGGGTAGGAGGATAACAGGGGAAAGAAAGGCAAGGGTCATCAAGGAACATGTATAAAGGACCCATGGACAAAGGCAAAGGGAAGAAGCATTGAGGATGGGAGGTGGGGAGAAGCGGGGCAGGGGAAAGTGGTGGCCGGAAAATGGAGACAGCTGTACTTGAACAACAATAAAAAAAAATCAATATATGTTTTCCAATATTAGGCTATTGATATTTTCACATTAAATCATGAGCTCACAGAATGCAGTTTCCACATTCGCACCTTAACTGATCTCTTTAATATCGCAGCAGTGCAATGAATGCCTTTAAATTGGACAGGTACAAAACTGCACAGTCCATCATACATTATTGGTATCTCACACTTACTAACTGAATCACCCCCTTTCTTCTATATTTTGGTACCTGACACTTCTTATGTATCCATAAAAATCAATGAATTATTTGTGATTCTTTTAATGGACACTTAACTAATAATAAAAGAGTTTTACTTTATCAGACATATGAAGGCATAACAAAAAATATTCTCTTAATAAATGTTTATTAAAAAAATTCATCTCAAGTCACCTTCAGTCTGAAACAATCATTGGTTTGTCAAATTCCTGGATACAAACAAATTAAGCATAAAATAGAGATAAAATATTTAGTTCCTTAACTTTGGTAAAAGTTTATGAAATGCCAAACCAAACATAAACCAAATCACCTCACAAGGACATAAATTGGAGGACTGAATTGACTTGAATTATAATTTGATTTGATTTATTATTATCTATCTTTACTAAGATGTAAAGGACTCATTCACTAGGTGTTAAGATTCAGTGAAAATAGGCTCTATTATTAAAAAAAAAATCTTTTCTCCTATACTAAATCCCAAGCCTAACAACCCAATGAATTTTGTGGGAGAATAAATCATTCAATAATTTACGTTACATACTGAGGTTTGCTTATATACTGAACTTCCATTACATAAGAAAAAGTTTTTATTTTACAAAAATGGATTTGAGTGTCGGCTCTTCAAAATTTTATTTTGGTGAAAAATTAAGTTTCATTCACGCTAGTGGTCCCCAAGCATAATATGTCTTCAAAAGCATTATGAGAACATTTTTTTAAAATGCAGATTCCATGATCTTTTCCCCAGGGATCCTTATCTAGTAGCTCTGGTGGGCCCTGGGGAGTTTCTCAGAATGATCCTGACTGGGGGCTCCTGATGTGGGGTCAGTTATGAAACGAGCGTTCTAGCCAAAGTTTGGAGTTAAAGACTAGGTTTATACCTGGTTTATTTACTGAATAACGGATTGTCTTTATTTTCCTTTGGAACAACTTAGCATTGAAGCTGTTATTGTTTACACTGCCTTAGCTCTTTAATCAGTAAAGGGTCATGTTTCCTCGTCTCCATCTCTTATAATGTGTTTTACAGCAACACGTAAAATGTTGACTTTGCAGCTGAGCCTGAATCCTAGTAAAGTTCCTCTACTTTAATGTACCCTGGGCAGGGTTGAAGGGGGAGATAAACTTCATTAAGTGTTATTTATTACAATGTCTGTTCCAGAGCAAAATAAAGCTTATGTGTTATTTATTTCTGCACAAATAACAAGTTTAATATTTCTATACTGAAATGCATGAATTATTACCAAGCTGGGAACTGGATCATTGTAAAGATACCACAGATGATCCAAATAATCTTGTTTTAAATGCCAAACACCATTATAAGCAGATGTATTAGAGCTCTTTTCAAGTGTCTGGTTGTTTGTATAACGGCAAAGGGTTCCTCCCCTGATGGTCATTGTGATCCAGTTTCATCCCAGTGCATTTCCATTCAACCACATCAAACCCCCAACCTCGGAAAAGCATGTAGCAATTATTCAGGTTAGGATACCAGTGCTGAGAACATTTGTACAACAGGGGAAAATATTTTCCTTTATTTTCCATATGAGTGTCAACTTGTGATTAAAATAAAAGAAATATTCTTAAATGCCTACTACATGAAATTCTTTATTATCAGTTTGTCCTAAATATCATGAAATTACTTGGTACATTTATTGACTTGCTTTTCACATGTGAATCCTAAATCTCAGATCTATTTGGAGGAAAAACTATCCAACTCTGAATTCAGTTGGGTTACTTTGAGACTTGATGGGGGAAAAAGGCAAGTTAACCCAATCCCAGGCTCATTTCTTCATATGAAATAAAACAACATTTTGACAAGATCATCTAGTTCTAGATCTTCTAGTTGTAGAGATTTTATTATTAATTAATTAATTAATTAATTAATTTTTAATTTCAAGTACAGTTTTTTGTCCTTTACTCCCATCCCATCCCAGCCCACCCATCCCTCCCCACCTCCCTCCCATTTCCATCCCCCCTAGTTTTTGTTCATGTATTTTTATACTTGTTCCTGTATACCCTTCCTCTTTCCCCTGAAATTCCCCTGAAATTCCCTCCCCTCTCTCCTCTGGTCACTTTAATTACCTGATTTTTCAGATTGGTGAAACATTTGCAACAGAAATACAGTGCGAGGCAAAAGTAGGTGTAGAATTGTGAGTACATGAAACAGTTTACTGGTGTATTTTTATTAATTTTGTATTATTTTTTCCATAAAAGTATGACTATAATCATAGTTTTGCCCAACTCCATATTTAAATGAAAATAATCTTATAATTCAGTTAACGTCCTTGGCATTATGACTTTCCTCATCTTGTCTTCTTTGTTTTAATGTCTTATTTTCTCTTTTTAGTTTTTTCTTTGATTTTATTCCAATATTTTTCCTTCTGTAAAGAAATATGACCTACTCATAATGTTTGTAGTCTGTTATAACAACTATATGCATCAAGCATATGTTGCTGCTACTATTTAAAATCGTTTCCCATATGCATTTTACTATTTGAATATTTCAAATAACAATAATACTTGAGCAGAAATAAATAAATGATATTGTTTCATTTTACTTTCATTTGTATACAGCATTTCACAATATAGGAGCTCAAGATAATATGTCAATATCAGCATAAAATAGACTTCTTTCTGAACCTTATTATTTTCCTTCTGCTTTTGCCTGCTTTTTAAATTTTTTTTCCCCACAGTTGCTATGATCTCAAGATAAGTAGAGGCAAAGCAGCTACCATATTCTAAATTATGTCTGGTAAAGGGCCTTGTACTTAAGAGCACTAAATACAAGACTTTTATATTATTTTAAATTATTTATTAGGTAAAAGTTACTATAAATAATGCATTAAACTTAACATGTAATTTAGGAAATGCATAATGAAATGAATTCATTCAACTTCACAAGAAGGATGCTACCAATAACACTGAAACTCTGTGCTCCCACTGTTTTATCTCCTTTCCTTTTTCTCAGAAGTGGCTTTCTTACTTTTCACAAAATTATAAGGTTTTTAATAAGTGAATGAGGGAAATTTGCATGATGACAATTAGAATCTTAAGTTTTCAGAAGAAGTGGGGACAACAAAGAGGCCTTCATAAGGAATGTAATTTCACAGCAGCATCATTCAGCATAGAACTATCTACAGCTAGGAAGAGGTTCTCTTCATTTTCTAGAAATTATATGAAAGAGTTTATACCATATAGTACTGCCCAATACTACCACCATATTACATAACAAAAAAAGACACCAAAATGGAATGTTGTTTTTGTTTTACTCGAGTCATTAAATAATGTTTAGGGAAGTTTCAGGAATAAAAACTCATAACGTGGTTTAAATGGTTCTCTTGTTTAGGTTGATTTCTCATATTAAGATTCTCTTTCATTTCTGTGTCTCTTTGCATTTTTACTAAGAATTTGAAGTTTATTCTCAGAAGAGAATAAGCTTACATGTCCTGGGGAACTCTTCTTCAGAATCAACTTAGACCGTGCACAACAGGGTATTAGAAAAAAATGTTTTCAATCCTTAAATGGAGCTATAGCCTTTTAAATAATACACTAACTCGGATCAGCTACCTATTTCACCTCAGGGATAAATACTATTTTTTACTACAGTGATAGTATATGTAATCTAGACTTCCAGAATCTTTGAAATGAAGCAAAAATTTCATCCCTTCCAAACAATAACCTATCCTATCCATTGGCTTCCATTTTCGTCTGTTAACTCTCGGAATACGAGTCAAGTCATCCGGAAGAAGAACACCCATGAATAGCCACACTACCAGTGATACTAATTTGTTTCCTTAATTTTTTATACAGGCAACCCCTTTGTGAGTACCCTATTCTGAGACCAGGGCAATTCTTTACATTCAATTTCCTGCCCAATAGGAATGAGTTATTGTAAGTTTGGAAGAAGCTAGTTGGTGTTTCTCCATTCATCTCAGGGTGGCAGCTATTTAAACTTGGAAGTGGATTTTACCTCATAAAGCTTCAGACCACTGGGTGCATCTACGTGATCCAATAATGTGGTGGGGTTCACATTGCCTGGCTCATTTTTGCTCTTAGGAAGAGGTCTCTGGGTGATAGCAAAGTGCCAAAGCTGTGACCAAATGGCACTGTTCTGGAATTCTGCGCAGAGGTGTCAGCCAACGTAAAATGGCACATTTACCAACTCTTCGAGCCAAGTCCTGAAATCATATTTTAGGTGTTAAAGTGACTGCCATTTTGTTATTAGATTCCATAAAATAGTCTTTTCTTTATTCAGATAGAACCAATAAACTTTAGAAACAAGCTAGAAATTCTCGTTTTCCCATATAATCACTATTACAGTGCAGATAATACTGGTTGAAAGCCATGAAGCCTGCTCTAAAATGTGGTCTTTATAATTTTTCATTTTGTGTTTCACTCGTGTATTCACTTTCTCAGTACCTTAGTAGATAAAAAGGAACCTCATTAAATTCCCCTGCATCTCCCACATTCCCTAAATGCTGAGTGACTGCCCAGATGCTGAAACAGATTATTTTATGCTGGTGGCATGGACACGGTGGGCAAGCCCTTCAAGAACGTCATCTGAATTGTAAACATTGCCAGAAACCAGCAAGAGAACAGCACACTAGCAGAGGGACAAAAGAGAATTTTCTGGCAACTGGCGGAGGGTGCACATTCTGACAGGTGTAATCAGGATTGCTAATGTTGTATAAAGAATAAAGGATTGGACTGGATATAAGTGAGAAAAGGAAATTAACAATTTTCATTTGAAGGAGAATGTAAACACGCTTTGGGGGGCCCGTGGTTGGCACTATGGAAGTGTTAGACTGGATGGTTGACTGGGAGGGTCTATCCCACACATTGAACATTCAGCAGCACCCCTGGCCTCTACCCACCAGAGGTCAGTATCACCTCCGTCCAATGCGGAAACTGAAATGACTCCAGACTTAGACGAGGAGTGTGTGTGGGAAATTGGCCCTGCTCAGGAAGAACCGTGCTGTAAGAAACAGTATTGCTGTTTGCTTTAATTGCTCTATTTTCTGCTTTAAAGTCACGGTCAACAAGTTTTAACAGATTTAAAAAGCAGAAATTAAAAGATCATCATTAGTTTAACAGGAAGAGCAGTCCATTTGGATATTCCTACTTCAGCATTCTTAATGTTTAAAGGCATCATAATACAATGTGTGCATATATAGCAGAGTAAAACAATTTGCGAGGAGATTCATTTAGAAGATTTACTTATAGACCATTGTGTAAGAGGATAAGAATCTTTAGGATCTATCATCACACAGCAATACATCCTTAAATTGTAAGAGTGACATTCTCTCATTAGCTATGAGAAACCATTAATCACACAAAGTCAGTCTTTTTTTTCTTTTTAAATAAGCATTCATTTGAAATTATTAGCTTCCTAATAACATTGTTAGAAATTAAAAATTATTTTTCAAAAAATCATTAGTTACAAGGCATTGCATCATAAAAGCACGGGTCTGTTCCTCTATCCTTTACTGCATAAAAACATGTCAGATATGCAAGATCATTTAAGATGGTAGATAACATTTTAACTCGGCCCATCATGCCATGGTCAGGCTGATATTAACTTCTCCGCTTCAACAGTGATTTCTATGGCAAGGCCATTTTTTAGATATGAAAAAGCCTGCAATGAAAGAGAACAAAATCACTTTTCATCCGGCTGAAAACACAATTTTAAAAGCAGTTTTGTTCTATGTAACCTGTGGCTCACAGACTCACCAGAGGCAGCTGCCCGCCTCTGTTTACCAGCATTTTGTCACTGCCTGTGTTCTATTAGCTGAAGACATCGGCTTTCTTTCCTCCCTGCTCTGCTAACTTTTTAAAAGCGTAAAGCGAGTGTCACAGCCATTAAGAGAGAATTCAAGAGTATTGCCTAATGATTTTCACTCAAGATCTCTTATTATGAAAGATAAAAGTCACACCTATTGTTGGCCTCTGAAATGAGCTATAAAACTCCATCTTTTTCCTGTCTTCTATTTCTCCAATTTCCCAAGATTTTAGAATGATTCGAACTTAAATGTTGAAAAGTTAGATTATATATTGTATTCTCTTTTTTAATGATCTCTGTGTATGGGAAAGAAGAGTTTGTTAATTTTTAAACACTGATCACTAGGGACACAATTACCATTGTTGTAATCTAGAAGGGGATGGGTGAGCTACAGGTGGGCAAAATTCCTTGGCCTTTCAATCTTATGGGGAACACGTCTCCAGAGGAACACCAGAGGAAAACCCCTTGTGATGTGGGGCCCCAATACTGAGGCCCTGATTATGGGGTCTTAATGCAGGGCTGAGAAAGAGAAGGAGGAAGAGGAAATGTGTTTTAACATATTACTTTGGTAAAATTTACTGGACTTGGTAGTTATTTTGGTACAGAGGGTCATGGAAAGAGACTATGTGAAGGGTAAAATGTTTCCAAGCCTTTGAAATGTTACCTAAACATAATTTAAAAAAGTTAAGAGAAGGAAGATGCCATGGGAAAACATGAGTGCGCTTCAGGAACGTTACGAATGAGGTATGAGAATAAAATCTAAGTAGTAATGGCCTGCGCGAATTGATAAATTTGGGAGAGAGATGAAAACTTGAACATACAATTTAGTGTTGCCAGACTGATTTTCTTAATTCTTTTTATTTATGAGTAAAATTCTAATTTGTACTAACTGTACTAGTTCTTCAATTTTCTGACAACTTTATATACAGAAATTACCAGGCATCAATTAGTTGACAACACTGAGGTAGATGTTGTAAATGGAGGCAACGTAAATGCCTCAATATTTATAAATGCTTGAAGTCTTCCCTTTATTTAGCAGTTTTCCAGCTGATGAGCTTGTGTCCTACAATGCTCTAAATGTAAGCAATGAGGATTTGTTTATAACCATAAGCAATAAGACTTTTTTGTAAAATTATGAACTCACAGACTTAACATTATTTGATGTGTTTCAATCCAGTGCAATGATCTAAACTGATATTCAAATTATCCCATATGGGACTAATGGGAATTATTTTCAGATTGCTCCTGAGTCATTTGCCATGACCCCATAGTCTATGACAACTTCCTTGCTATCTGAATATGTTACCTCTTTCTAGCTCAGACCTGAATGTAGGTGTTCCTCCAAGGAGCCTCGGATGCTTTTAATGAGCTATACTCATTAATGGTTATAATATGGATTTAAAAAAAGGGCTCATTCCTACTGGACTACTGATTGCTATTATTCTCTTTTTAATGGACAGTTCTATAAAATGCATATTTTTAAAAAGGAACATTTATACATTATTAATTTCATTCCAGTACTTCCAGTTCAATATGGTTTTTACTTAGCCTCCTCATTCTTTCCATATGTTCCATCTCTCATGCCAAAAATCACAGTCATCAAGTGCGAACCATACATTCGCTTCATCCCCAAAACACATGTCACAGGACTGGAATGACACCAAGAGCTGCAATGCACTAGTTAGATAATTATTACTATTTTTTAATGGGAGGGATTTTGTTTGTTAATTTTCTTTGTTTGCTTCTGTACTTTGTTTTTCCTCTGGGCATATGCCACTATGATGTTTAGTCAAATGGTGGGGTTGAAAGTGGTTTGGAGTAGTTCCACTTTGTGTGGTTAGGACAAATACCTTTCCATGTAGTTAGGTTCTTTCACTTCATTCGTCTTCCAGTTTTTACTTATAATTTATTGTTTGTTGTTAATTTATTAATCTATTTTCATAAATATAAATATTTGCACAGTTCCAAAGTTTATAAAAGTGACATACAGAAGAGCCTAGGTTCCATTTATGTCTCCTTCAAATTCTTTCCCAGTCTTACCAGCTAGTAGTGATTAAAATTATATATATAAATATATATAAATGTACATATATGTGTGTGTATATTATATATATACATATATATTCCAATATATAGGATCTGGCACTGGTGATGCCCCTTTTTTATTATAACATCTTTTATTACAAAATCATAAGCATGTAATTCTGTAACATAACAATATCACACTCAAGAACACCATATGACATTTTAGGTGAAATGTTCAAAATAAAACTATAAATTATTAAACCCATATTATTACCCTACCAACCACGCTCAAACAGGACTTACTTCTGCCAGACCTTGTAAATAATGTGCTTTTTTGTTTTTGTTGTTGCTTTCCCCCCTTATTAGTATGTCCCAGTGACCTCTTCATAGTGTTGTATAGAATCATTCTTCATTCTTTTCCACAATACCATAGTGCTCCATTATGTAAATGTACCAGTTTATTCAGCTAGCATTTTATTGGTAGAAATTTAGTTTTTTTCTGGTATATTTCTGTTACAAAAAATACGACAGTGAATTCCTTATTAATATGTATTTTCGTTTTACTATTGCATCTTTGTTGTATATTCCCAGAAGAAAAAATGCTAGGTCTAAGGGTAATTGTCTTCATAATTTTGATAGAGATGGTCAAATTCCTGTCTATGAGGTTCTACCATTTTGCATTCCCAGCATCAATGTGTAAGAATGATGCACTTACACTGTCTTTTCAAAGGAGTATTTTGTAAAATTTTTGGATTTTTGCGAATCAGAAAGATGAGGAATGGTATCTCAGTGGAGTTTTAATTTATAGGTGTAATTCTGAGTGAGGTTAAGGATCTTTTCCTATGTTTATGCACTGTCCCCCCACCATGAACTGTGTGTTCCTCTCTTTAGCCCAGTTCTCCATATGACACCTTCACAATGTGGTGCCTGCTGTTTCATGAGTAACTTAGTAACCTGATGCTCACTGACTGTAGCCACACAAACCTGCTTGCATTTCCCTGAATGAGAGATTCTGCTTCATTCATTTATGGTTTTTCATATACCCTTGCCTTTGCTCCATCCGCAATGCCTTCCAGGTATTCTTTAGGGAACGTCCTCTCACTGTTGCAAATCACCTCCCTTAAAGTGTTCTGGAAGTATTCACACTGATCTCTCTAAGAGTCCAATCTTTGAAGAGTTGGATTCCGGTACAACACTTTCATGTTTTAAAATGTTATATGCCTTCTACATTGTTGTAAAGTTAAGTATATGTTGCATTTATAATTTAAAATAAGAAAGTCAAAGAAGAAAAACAAAGAGAGAAAATAAATCTACTTTTGGAGTTTTCCTTATTACTTAATCAGAGATTGAAATAACTCACCCTCTTGCTATCTATCTATCCATGTACCCTTCTGTCTTTGTGTGCGTGGGCTGCCAGAGCAAGGTGTCACAGACTGGGGGGCTTAAACAACAGACATTCATTTTTTTCACAATATGGAGGGCAGAAGTCTGAGGTGCTGGTAAGATTGATTTCTGGTGAGAGCTCTCTTCCCCACTTGCAGGCATTCCCCTTTCTCACTAGGAGCTCACAGGGCCTTTCCTCTGAGAGAGAGAGGAAGATCTCTGCTATCTGTTTTTCTTCAAAGACACAATCCTATCAGATTAAGACCCTACCCTTGCGACCTCATGTAACCTTAATTGCCTCCTTAAAGGCCGTATCAGCAAACACAGTCACATTAGGGACTGGGACTTCAGCACAGGAATTTTAGGAGCACAAGATTCTGTACATAACACCATCTAGAATCTGTCTATCTATCCATCTCTCTAGTTATCCATTTATCTTTATTGCACTGGCTACTTTGATAAAAACTACTCCATTTTTCTCCCTTCTGAGTTTGCCTTCTGGCACAATAAGTGTTGTATCTTGATGACTTTGAATCTGCAGAGTTTAGCGTATAATAGGTGCTCCAAAAGTATTTGCTGAATAATTTCAGATGCTGGTCTTTCAGCATGTGACTGTGTCAACATCTCTTGTATTTTTTTATTCTTTTCCTGAAGGTTTATATAGAAAAGATTTCTTTCCTTTATGTTGTGAAGATTTCTTCACTTTCCTATGGCATCTATAACATAGACTATTTTATGACAAAATCAGGCAACAAAGATGTGAAAATTTAAAAAAAGATTTTTTTTTAGTAAAAAACAATATTATGTCTTTATATACATTTTTAAAGAGTGTTTGAATATATGATGATTTTCTGCAGTAATTTTCTATCAGTTAACTTGGGAGTTTAAATACCTTTTATACATTTTTTAACTATATTACCATATTATAGTGTATAAAATAATCAGTTTTATTGCTTTCTTATTGTTTATATGCTGACAGAAAAAAATAGAGACAACTGGTATGTTTATATTTTGTGAAAATTGCAATTTCCTTAAATTTATTGAACTGTTTACCTGGGTTTTTACAGCTGACTTCAGATATGAACAGCATACACAATGAATGGTATTTTGGGCACCAACTCACTAAGATGCAAGAGGAAGTTACTCTTGGATCCTCCCTGGTTCATCAGAAGTTAGAAGGGCAGCAATAACCCACTGAACACAACACTGCCATTTGCACCCCCCATACATGAGACATCTGGCCTACAACCAGAAAGCCATCCAGCTGGGCTTTTGCCAATAGAACCATCTGTGACAGGAAATAATGAGAAAAAATGAGGAGATCCCTGGGATAGCTTCAATTCCTCCACTTGCAGGAAAATAACTCAGATTATTCCCCATTTTCTATGGTGTAGAGGAGATGATGTATTTGTGTCCTAGAATCATTTGTGAAATGTTATATCTGCAAGACTAACGTCCTAAAGCAGATGGCTTTGATGTATTTTAATATTCTCTGAGCCCTTCAATAGAATCTATTGTAAAAAAGAAAATGTTAATGAATTGACATCTCCCCACGTGTGACACTCAGCAGACAACCCACGTGCATGGCTTGTTCTTCTTTCAGAGGGTGGCCCTTTGGAGGAAGACAACATGGGGTGTAAAAATAACCATCTCTGGGTTCATAGACCATTTCCACTGTTACCAGCCTTGGGTCCTTGGGCAATCTACTTAATCTTCTTCAAGTAAAAAGGACACAAATACTTCTTTTCAATAATACCCAATCAATTAAATTAGATTACAAATTTGAAGAGCACAGCACAGTGCCTTGCTAATCAATAAAGTTACTTTTATTTTGCTTCATTCGTTACATTTTATCTATTTAAAGTATTTTGTTTTCTAGCAATCTATTTTTTCTTAGATTTTTTTTACAGCTTTGGAAATACATACATTTATTAACATGACACCATAGCTATTGACTAGCATCTGTCATTGAATATCTAACTTGATTTTTCCCTGGCTAGATTTAATGTCTTTTTTATCTTTTTTCTTATTTTCTCATATCCAGAAATCCTGAGAACCTAGCCTGTGTTAACTAATTAAATGTAATTGCAGAATAGAAGCAAGAGTTCTGCCATTTGCTGGCTATGTGAACTTGAACTTGACTTATTTTACATCTGTATTACCCATTTTGTTATTATCCTTAGCTTGGACTTCCATCATTAATGGTCTGGCTTTTCACAACAATGTTTTTGTTGGTTTGCCAGACTCTAGTCAGCCTGCCCTGAAGCCCACTTTTTCCATAATTCTGACTAATACACCCATGCAGCCATGCACTTGACTGCCCCAAAAGGTGATTAGGCATTGCGAAGCCTCTTCCTGTTCAACACCTGTTCCCACATTGATTATATTTCTGCCTGGCTTCCAATTCTTGGCCCAACAATTTTCATTTGGCAGCTGTAACTAGTTTTTCCATTTCTGACTCTTAGCTCTGCCTTAAAAGTCCTGGCTTGCATATGACCAAGCTCTCTCCAGAAATTTAACTTGTTCCTGGATCTGCGATTGAGGCAATTTAATAGGAGTTTAAATCTCAGCTCTGCCATGTATTTGCTACATAAACTTCACTGAAGGACCTTAACACTATAGGCTATATGTGATGGTTAATTTTATGTGTCAACCTGACCAGGCCATGGTACCCAGATAATTTGGTCAAATGCTATTCTAGATGTTTCTGTGAAAGTATTTTTTAGATGAGGTTAACATTAAAATCAGTAGAATTTGAGTGAAGCATAATGTGAATGGGTTTCATCCAATTAGTTGAAGACTTTAAAGGAAAAGACTGACCTTTGTCCCAGAAAGGGAATTCTGCCAGCAGACTGGCAACTAACTCAAATGGCAACTCTTCCTGTGTCTTCAGTCTGCCAGTCCACCCTGCAGGTTTGGGGCTTCCCAGCCTCCACAGTTGCAGGAACCAATTTCTTAAAATATCTCACACATATATAGTAGGGCAAAAGTAGGTTTACAGTTTTTCATACAGAAAATGATATAAAATTAATAAATAAGAATATAAGAATAAACGTTATTTTGTGTACTCACAACTGTAAACCTACTTTTGCTCCACTCTGTATATACTGTTGGTTCTTTTTCTTTGAAGAACCCTAAGATACCACAGTTTCTTCTTCTTTGGTGAAAAGGGAATAGCTGGGCCTCACTCCTGGGTTTATGATGACAATTAAGGAGTTTAGTAGAGTGCTTGATGTATAAGTGCCTAATGAATGTTAATTATTCTTCTGATAATTGCTTATCTGTTCCTTTCATAGCTCAATGCCTTTGATTATGCTTCCCCCTCCACTTGGTGGCCATTCTCAATCGCTTTACCCGGAAAACTCTGGGGTCCTCCTCATATCCCTCCTGTGAGCCCTGGGCTGGTGTCCCTCAGGCACAGTCGTTTCTGCCTACGACACACGTTAGAGTTTACTAAATTATAACATATCCATTTAAATACAGTCTTCCAGAAGAGGCTGCCAATATCTCAAACACTTCAAGGTCGGAGAGTTTCTTCTTTTTGTATCCAGCTCCAGGCTCAGCTCCTGGCAATGTTTGTTTCTCAGTAAGCATTTTCTAATATTAGCAGATGCCTATATTTCTTGTAATAAGGTTAGAGAATTTTGTCAAATCCATGCTTCTGTGTGTGAGGTAGGCAGGTTTATTGACTGAAGAAACATTTATCACATGTCTGTCATGGGCAAGGATGGCTTCAGCGTTTTCATTTCAGTTTTTTGGAAGGCAAAAGTTTTATGGGTGGAAATGGGGGAGATACACAAAAAAGTGAATATTAGTCAATCTTCCATTTAGGATGCGTGAGAAAATGAAATCAATACATGAAGGAAAAAGTTATTACTTTTTTCTTAAACAAATCAAACATGATGTGTTGTGGGAAATTGCATGGAACTTTAGCCTTGAAGAAAAGGTAAGTTTTAGAGGAGAGAATCTTTCCAGGTCAAAGGAATGGAAATCAAAATGCTCAGAAATATTTGAAGAATGATAAGCATTATGCCCTGGGTGTAGCTGAGAGACGGTGGTGGGGGTGGCTGGAGGTAATAAATGGAAAAGGTGGGGACCGCTTTATTAAGAGTGGTGGGTACTAGAACCATGGCCTAAGGAGTTGGAACTTCATGCAGGGGATAACAAAAGCTTGCTGGGAGTGCCTCCTCTGGTTTTTCCAAAATGATAATTGTTAGAAATGCGCGCTGATCTGATCCAAATGCTTTATTTGGTGCTGTGCTTGTGGTGGCCTGAGTCGGATCGACTGCAGCAGGGAAGGGAGGCAGAAATAGATAGGGCTTTTAAAAGAAAAAGTGCAGGGTTTGTGAGGGGTAAGGGTGGGGTTATCGTCTCTTGTTCTTCCAGGTGGGTGCCTCAGGGTTCCAGGATGTGAGCTAGGACAATGGGTTACGTAAAGCGCAGGCAGTTCCCAGGTACAGGAGGTGAGTCTGACCGCCGGCCATTGTGGTTGTCACCAGCGTCTATTGTGTGGGATGGGCGAGAGTTTCCATGGCGCCTCGGACTATCAAGCGCGACGGGATAACTGAGCTGTGGGCACTCCAGTGGGTTGGAAAACTGGCCTGACTGGGCCGTGAGCAGTCTGGTGGGCTGGAAAACTGGCCAGACTCTTTCTATAAGCGTCTAAGTAAGTGCCGAACGGTCACATTTTTCACAGGAACTTTGTTGCAGTGGAAGATAAGAGTAAAGGAATTGTGAACTGGGCAGCAATGGCAGTGGTCAGGTTGCAAAGAAGAGTTCGAAGCAGACAGCTAGTTGGTTGTGCTGTGAACCAGGATGCAAAAGAAGCAAGAAAAGCAGATTTTGCCCAATGCTCCCAAAATAACCTTTCTGAAATCACCAAGAGTATTTACCACAGAACACTTACTATATATAGGTCAGGCATTTTTCTAAGTGCTTTATAAGATTCAACTGGTTTATTCCTTAGAATTAAGTATTTTATTGTCCCTTATTTTATGATGAAGAAACTGAGACAACAGAGAAGTTAAGTATTTTGCCCAGGGTCACACAGCAAGTGATTTGTACAGCTGCCCCATGAATGACTTTGCATTACGCTACCTAAAATGATGAGTTGCTAGCAACAAGGTCCCCCCTCTTTAAATACTGCTGCTTTAAAATAAGAAATGGACTGAGACCCACATCATTTTCCCATTCATTTTTTATTCGTCTTGATTGAAATCAACTTTTTTCCCTCCTCTAATTAACACACTTCAGTAATATTTTGGAAGCCACAAAGACAAGGTTAACTGTATGAACAATTGTTCCACCGAGGGAAAAGCGCCTGCCTGCAATTCTCTACAATCCTTCCTCAAGCTGTCTTGAAAAGGAGAACGACTCCGTAGTGCAGAGGAGCCCAACGGCGTCTTCTGTGCGGCTCCTGTTCCGGTGTACACACGAGAACTCAGTGTGTCTTACCAGGGTTTTAGAAAAGGAACCTGCTGTCGCCTACTTCATGACAGGGAAGCTGATGCTGGGTTTTAAGCACAGTAAAACAAAATAATGTATGCTTTTATTTTTAGTGACAAGAAAACCTTTTCTGGCTGTATTCTTTGGGATTAGGCTGTACGATGCCTGCTTGCGGATGCTTCTCTGGGGCCCAGGGAAAAGTCAGAGCTGAATTTGAAAACCTGGGAACATGGAATAAGTAGTTCTGCAACAAAGGCAAAGTTTATTTTTGTTTTCTTAAGAAAATTATGTCTTCTCTAAATTTTCTGTAGTTCATATTGATGGTGGCGCTTCTTAGTTCACAAAGAAAGCATGCTATAAGCAGAATATTATAACGATGCTATTCTGCGCTGTCACTCTTATTTTTCTTTATTTACTCAATATTTCTTTCTCTAGGGTCTAACATAGGCCATTTGCTGCACTATCCTGAGATAGCAGGAATTATGGGATACACTCTCATTAATGAGACGATTCCTACCTTGAAGGACTTGAAGCCACCTCAAAGAAAAAGTGATAAACATGTGCTTTCACACAAAGGAAAGTTTGATGGTTTCTCAGAAGAAAAACAGCAAGCCTTTGGGAGGCCTTGGAGTCAGGGTTAAATCAGGGATGTATCCCTCTCTGGGACAGTCTTAAGTACTTTTTCTGAGCACTTCACAGCCCTGCAATTCATGTTTATAAAGACTTCTTTCCCCATCATCTCTTTCAACTTTGTCTTTGCCCCTGGCTCCATTCTGACACAGCCCAACAAGTTGTGACAAGTGCTTTCTGCAAAATAGGATAAGACTTAAATCAGATGCAAATTTCATAATGCTTCCTTTCCACTTACTTACACTTGCCATTTATATGCAAATGTCAGTCATCACCCCGGTCTCCTGGTAACACATTGTCCCTCCAGTTGCCCTAACCTGTCTAGATAATGGAAGCTTTGTTTTTGAAATCCAGGTCCACCCTTAGCTGTTTGTCCACTCAGTAACTCAAACACCAAATGTCTAGGATCATAATTCTTCAGGAAATAGCTCTCCATAAAAATGTATATCAGAGTCTGGGTGATAACATAAACTATGGGTGTTCGTCAAAGTGCTCAAAGGTAAATTTTCTGGCCCTGTTATCACGTCCATGAAAAATCATTTTTCACAATCTCCAGGTTAGCAACCTGATACCCTTGGCACGTGTGTACCTTAGGGATTACTAACAGGCTTGTTAAGCACATACAAAACCCAATCAGAACACTTCACTAATATATGCATCTGCATTGATTTTTCTGTTTTTTTTTTTCTTTAAGTACTTACTTCTGATGAAATCTGTCCTGTCTGCTCAGAGGATATAAGCTGAGCTCTGCATTATTCGGAGCAGCTTAGGGTGAAATAAATGCTTGTCTAATACTGTATGGCTCAATGCCCCTGTGTCATATCTATTCGTGCCATAAAAGCAGCGATAAACATGATATATTTTTATGACTCTGAATACTCTATGTGTCAATAAAATATTTTTTAAACTGGATGAAGACTGCAGTGAGCTGCCTCCCTCCTGTAGCACCAGGTCTCCGCGTCCCAGGCCTGATTCTGTGTGGATGGCAGAATCATCAATTGTCTGTGATGAAATTAGGTGCCTAGTGCAGGTGGCATATGCAATGTTTTAATCCTAACAGTCTACGAGTTGTTTTTTTCCCTGATACACATGGAGAAATGTTTCTCTTGCTTCTGTTGGGGAATGGATCACAACTATAATCAACCAGATGAGTTAAATGAAATGCCCAGGGATTTTACAAGAGGAAAATATCCATACATGCAAGAGAAAGTGTAAACTTTTCAAAGACACTTTCGAATAAGCTGCTTTGAAACTATAATTTAAATGTGGAGGAATCCTTTCACAGGATAATTATATTGACTGAAGACAGGATGCTGCTCCAGCTTTGGAGGCATTGCACTGTGTGTTCCATAGCAAACATCAAATGCAAGATGCTGTCAATAGGAGTATTCATATTTACACGAAGCTTTCCATTTGGTAAAACACGTTGATGTTGACAGTGGAAATGGGCTCCTTTCAGAGAGGTTCAAGAAAAGCATTTTAGGAGACCCTCACTCAGGAGGATGAGACATGGTGGTTAAGGCTTATTTGAGTAGAAATGGAAGACTGTCTCCAGGTTCCTGGTGTCTCCTCTTTGTCTGTCCCACTGTGGGGAAAAGTCTAGCCTTGTCTTCATCAAGCCATGAAGAGAGACCAGTGTCCAGAAATTCTGGTCTATTGGTTTAGTTCATATCAAGGTTTAGTCCAGGCCAGCCTCTGTCCTTGACTGGCTAGCTTTGTTTCTATTCCTGGCTGCACTCTGGTCAGTGCTGCATTACTGTACTCATGCTGTTTCAGGGATAGAACATGCAAACGAAAGGCACCTGTTACTGGGAAAGAGGGGAAGAGAGAGACAGAGACTTTTGTTAAGCTTGGATCATATCATCTCGTGATTGGGAAGCCCCAGATACTCTTTCAAATTAACCAATCAACTTCTCAATCCTTCATAGGCTAGTGTTGGACTGTCCACCTAACCAATCCATTTCCTAGGTTTTCTGGGGGTCTGTGTTCTTTACCCAATCAGATTCTTCTCCTGCCCCTATGGTTGCCACCTTAGTTCCTGCTGTGCAGGCCTCACAGCAGAAGGAGCTTCCCCTGTACCACCTTGGCTTCTACTGGGCATGTGCCCAATAGAGGAATTTCCCTTTTGTTTATTCTTTCTCCTCATAGTCCCCATAGTGAATGGAGTGGGTGTACTCTGGGGAGATTGGAAAATGGGCCCTTCCTCTCTACGTAGGGAAGAGAAGGGTGTTAATTACATGGATAGGACAGTACTGTGGTCCCCTGGGGCATCTGAAGCTGTACTTCGAGACTTAATCAACCTTATTGTCTGAATCAGCTCCCCAGTCCATTAGGCTCCTTAATCTCTGATTTCCTTTGCTCCCTTCTTTTATTGATGTCTAGCTAACTATCTATGCTAACGTTATGTTTAGTTCTCGCAACACTATTTAAATGAATAATAGCATTCTGTCTTATTTCACTTTATAGTGCATAGAGTGTAAGGAACTGTACACAGTAAACAGATAATTACACTGGAGCTGGAGCCTATTACGAGGGGTTAGGCCGGGATGGATCTTTCTTTTACTCCACATTATCTTCCCAGTATTTTAGTAGAAGTAACAATGAGCCACTCTGTTATGAAAGTATTTTGGAGGTAGGACAGGGATTTAAACAAAAAACACATTTTCAATGGTCCTCTAATCAGGGACACCACCATGCCTTTGCTTTTGAGAATAAAAGTCAACAGCAATATCCAGTCTTGTGTTTGAAATACCTGATGAGGGGGACATTTCTATCTCTAAACTTGCAAGTTTCTAAAATAGGCTAACCATGAACACTGTTTTCAGCATTGACTATAAAACCTGTAGGTATTATATTTCTCTGAATCAAATCTCAGTATCTGGATTGTGTTGTTGTTGGGCATTTGATTTTGTTTAACTTCGTTATCATTGGAGATGGATACACGGTTGTAAAAAACCCTCAAATATTCATTTACTATTTACTACCACTGGTATACACCCCTAGGTCTTGGTCCTGACGATTCACATCTATTAACAGCTTAGCTCCCAAACAACTTCGTAAGTGGATTTTCGTTCTAATAGTATCCTCTGAGTCACATTTTAGAGGGAAATAGAAACCTCTAGCTCCCAGGGATAGTGCTCATTAGCACTGGGTCTACATTGTAAATCTCCCCAGAATGGCTGGTATTTACATGCTGACTTGACATGCATTGGAATTTTAAGGGTGGGCACTCTAAAAGGTTAGCTCACTGAGCACACAACCACTGGGATCAAATGCATAATGTTAACATTGCTTTCTCATTCAATCACATAGTGTTTTGGTTAAAAGTTATGTTGTCATGAATCTGCCAATCCCCATTTTTTATGATAGCCAGTTGTCAGGCACATTGCAAGTGAGCATGGGAATATGACAAACTGATAAAAAAAATCAATGGTAATTGCACATTAAATGAGAACAAATGAAAATTTGTAAGTAATAAAATCAGGGCAGGTTTGAGGATGTGGCTCTTTCTGTTTCCTTTTAGATGGCATGCTGTTTTCATCCTGTGTGATTATAACCTTTTGGAAAGTGAGACAGCTGAGCAATAATAGCATCCATTGCACAAATATGCCTAAGTTTCCCTACATTGTGATTATTTTTAAAATGTTTGTTTGTTTGCTTATTTATTAGTGAGAGGGAGAGAGGGAGAGAGGGAGAGAGGGAGAGAGAGGGAGAAATATCCATGTGAGAGAGAAACATAGATTGGTTGTCTCTTGCATGCACTCTGACTGGGGACCAAAACTGCAACCCAAGCATGTGACCTGACTGTGGCCTGGCTGGGAATCAAACCAGTGACATTTCATTTTGCCAGACCATGCCCCACCAACTGAGTTACACTGGTCAGGGCTCATTGTAGTATATTTAATGTCATTGACAGATGTACTTTAATGCAAATGTATTTTAATTCTCTATTGATAGCACATTTTAAGTATAAAGGAACCAGGTGACTTGATTCAGGCTTCGGAGAGAGAGAGTCACAAATTGTGTCAGACCAGCAATAAAATCATGGCTTATTAATTACAGGATTATGGACTTCCAAAATTTTTGTCCCTGACATTTTAGAGTGGCTGCAGTTTTGACACATTTCACTTGAGTGACTATGCCAGGAATGTTTAAAATGTCTTTGAAATAACACAGGCACCTTACAGTGAAGAAAGGTTTTTAGGGAATATTCTGGAGAGTTATTAATTATAGGTTTGATCAAATCACCTGATTTCTCTGAGACTATTTCCTCAGATAAATGATGTGAAACTTTTAGCACAGTATTTGACACATATTAAGAATTTTGGTATATGTTAAGCATTCAAGATATGATAGCAATTACTCATAATTTTTCCAAAATGGAATGTTAGCGAAGTCATGGATCTTTTTGTCAGTGATCGGGACTTAATATCAGCTCTGCGGTGACTGCTCATTGCTCTAGAAAGCCCATGTACACTTCCAGAATCTCTGTACCTTCATCCAGAAACTGAGGGTATTGTAATTATGTAGGATATCATAATTATGTGGAAGCAATATTAAAGAATGAGTATAAGTGCAGTATGAATCCCATTTAAAAAATTCAGTAAGAAGTGAAGTTATAATACTTATGTGCCATGTATACTTATAAATATGCAATTTTAACTATAACATAAATAATTGAACATGTTATGTGTATCATATGTGTTATGGCATGTAAATTAAATATATGTGTAATAAAGATTGTATTATTTATTGTTATGCTTACTATTGTTATTCATATTTATAAATGAACACATTTGACCATGTATTTCTGTAGCAAATTATTTCTACTTATTTTAAGCAACAGAGCAATTAGCAAAGTGTGTATAATAACACAACCTCACCAAAAAAGAGTAAAGAGCAGAGATTTTAAAAATCAGCAATTAATGAGGATCAACATCTAACTGAAAATTAAAGAAGGAAATAAAGGACTTCCTTAGGATTTTAACTACCTCTGCAACATTTCTGTT
The DNA here is from genome assembly GCA_004024845.1 of Tonatia bakeri. NCBI lineage: Eukaryota > Metazoa > Chordata > Mammalia > Chiroptera > Phyllostomidae > Tonatia > Tonatia bakeri. The sequence goes on along the minus strand of PVIA01002281.1, from coordinate 63,364 downwards.
TAACGAGAGATATTTTCCACTTTATCTCTGTTGTGGATTGGAAAAATCCCAATAATCCTCTATTCAGGTATTAATAAGAAAACAGAAACATAACACTCATGTCCATAGTTGAGACCCACCTTCATGGAGGTGACTGGGGATATTGGGAAAGGGACAATACTGTAACCACGGCACTTTACATTTCTATCATTATTTATTCTTTTCAAGATAGACATGCATATGGAGTAAGAGTCACACCAGGTTAGTCTGCCTCCTGTCGTTGGGGTGTTTACTAACTGGTGATAATGATGCTCTGATCCTTTCCTTAGAAACTTCTTGCTTCCCGACCATCTGCAGTAGTAGCCTTGCTGATTTTAAATGCAGTTAAAATAAACGGTTGTGGATTAGGCATATTTAACAGCAAAAACATTTTATCTAATTTTTTTTGCTTTGTCCCAATTTTTTAGTAATGATAATACTAGGCAACACAATGTGGAGTCTTTCTTCTGTGACAAAGACCTTGTGGGTCAGGTTATGGTAGACGAGGAAACTGGAGCTCAGAAAGATCAAGCAACATGTTGAGAATTACTCGGCTGATGAATATCAGAAGTTGGCTTTGAACTCAGGCAATCTAAGTTCAGAGTCTAAGTTGTTTTTATGTTGTATCATATTACTTTGCTCATCAGTCCTATATCCCCAAAACATAGACAAAGGTTAAGTAGATTGCATAGAAATACAGAAAAATTGCTTAGGAGTGCTGAGACTGTAATTCAAAGTCTCTTAATCTTTACATCGAGGATTCTTGATTTGGTGACAAGGACACATTAGTGAGAAATATGATTTCACATAATTCCATCTCTCTGCTAGCTATGTAAGTACCAACTTCAGCGATTTCTCACCGATGATATTCCTTGCTGCTGTTTTCCTTGCAAACATATGGGATTGGCAATTAGCAGTTTACAGTCCTGATGTTTCACTATAGCTGTCATCTGAGCTTGTTCTCGACTTGGTACTGTAACGCCTGCCAAGCCTATAACAAGCCTTGAGAGATGGAGCCCAGCACTTGGGGAAACAGCTGACAAGACAATCAAATCTGGCCTGTGCATGTGTGTCAGCCTGTCTCCAGTCTGTTGCAGTGACTTCGCTGGTCTGCAAGTTTCAGTTTGTTTGCGTAATTTGGCAAAACACCCTGGCCACCATGATGGGCCATATTTTCTTTACAAGGAGAATTTGAAGTCTGCACAGATAATTCAAGTATTGGTAGTAAAGAATTTGGCTTGGCCCAAAGAGAGATCTGGCTATTGCCCTCAGCTTCTAGGAGGTAATGTATGTTGTGCTTCATGGGTGTGCATTAGTTGGTAGAGTTTTATATGGGCTCTTAGGGTACAACCAGCCACACCTCATAATCTTAGGGCTAACCACACAACCCAAAGAGCAATCGTGTGAGTTAGGTCACATAGATTCAGTTGACCTGGAGGCTGAGTTCAATTATAGAAGCAATTAATCAGTCAGTCATGCCTATATAATGGAACCCCAGTAAAATTTTGGTTATTAAGGCTTGAGTGAAATTCCCTGGCTGGCAGTACTCCATGAGTATTGTCACACATCGGTGCTGAGAAGATAATTTGTCCTAAACATTCATGTTTGAAACTATCCCAGACTCTGCCCTATGGGCATTCTGGGGGGCTGATTTTAATATGTGTCTTTTCCCTGTAATAAACTATAATAGCTTTTAATGTGTTCTGTGTGTCCTTCTACTGAATTATGAACTAAAGGTCATTTTGAGAACTCTGAAATTGCAGTTGGTGTCAGAAGTGAGGATAGTTTTGGTGACTGTGACCTCACACTTGGCAATCTAGCTAACTGTGGGTAAATACATACCTCCTCCACGGGGCGGGGGTGGGGGGAGAGAGAGAGTTGGCGGGGGGGAATATCTGGCTGCAAAGTTGTTTTTTTTTTTTTTCATTATATCTGGAGCATACTAGTTATATCATCCCAGACAACTTATTTCGACTCCATGATTTTCTACCTAATCATATGGAAGCTGATAAGAAAGACCTGGCAGGGTGGCTGTGGGCTCAGAAGAGCCCGCTTATAGACTCTCCCCAGCATGATGTCCAACCGCTGGTAGGTGCTTCATAAACATGCATTTATGTTTCAAAATTCAGGGCAGGCACTGAGAGGCGGTCCGAGGGAAACATGTCTTGCTGGCTGAGTGTAGCCGTTGGAGACACAGGCTCTGAAGAGCTCCGGGTCAGGGGGAGGGTGTTGGAGCTGCGGGCAGTGACTAGTCAAACAGGAAACGGCTTTCCGCTTCATAGACCCCCACAGAGAAAAATTCAGGGAAGCCTTTGGAGAAGTTGTGGAGACTGAAGAGCCGCTGATTAGAGTGACCTCCTGAGGAATCACGAGTTACTGAATGTAGGCAGCATTTACATTTAATCATTTATTTCTCCAAAAGATAGTGATTAAGAATTTTTGATGTGCCAAGAACTGTTGTAGGTGCTGAGGAATTATCAGTTGACATGCAAAATTCCTTTTCTCGTGGACATTTATGCTATATAGCATATATATTTGTTACATCAGTCAACAGACAAAATTCCCCTTCTCCTGGACAAAGAAGTATATATCATTAATGTCAGGTAATAATAATTGCTATGAAGAAAAATAAAGTAGGTTAGGAGGGTGGAGCATGAACGAGGTGATGCTATTGGATGACAGGTGGTCAGAGAAGGCCTTTCAGAAAAGATGACCTTTGGTCCAAGCGTAGTGAGGTGACAAGCTGTGCCAATATCTGGGGAAGCATATGAGGCAGGGAGAAACCCAAGGTGGGACATTCCTGGATATATTGGAAGAACAGCAGGAGACTAGCCTGGGTATAACATTTAATTTTACAAAAATTCCCTAGTCAGTTCATATATTTTATTTTAATGTAATTCTATGTCAGTGTAATGTTTTTAAATTGGACAAAATATTGCTACAGACCTCTGAAGGCATTTATAACGAATAAAGAAAATTAAAAGGATAATGTAGTGATACTTCCCCAATGAGCTATTAAAAAACATCATAGAATGACAGTGAATAGAATGTGCAGTGAGAATTCAAAAATCAACAGCCAGATTCGTGTAACAGCAGCAACCTGGAAACATTCCTATTCTCTGAATGATATTCATTAACATCTAATATCATTACAGAACCATTGGAAACCATTAGTGAAGGGATAGATTATTCATTAAATTATATTGGGAAATTTCACTAATTGGAAAAAAAATGAGCCAGGATCTCCCCACAAGCCATGCATCAAAGTAATTCTTTGAAGAATTATTTAAATATAATATTGCAATCCATAAAAATGGAAAAAAATCATGGATTAGTCCTTAGACAATCTCGGTCTACAAAACAGCTGCAATAGCTTTAGCTAAAATATAAATTTAAAAAACATGCACACAATAAAATACTATAAATTCCTCTCCAAAATTAAGTGCAATGAATGTTTTTTAATCATGTAAAAAAATAGGACAAAAGAAATACCTATACTGGGCAATTGCCTTATGTCTCAGCATATCTCTGTATTTTTCAATTTCATTGGTGTCCTAAGCATAAGCTGGTTGATTTTATCTTAAATTTGTTTTTGTACCTAATAATTAGAAGTTTTAGTCATCAAAATTTTTAAATTTAACTTTATGGGCAATCACTCATGTCGAAATAGCATTTCAAGATTATGTTTTGCCATACAAGGAAGGGAATACAAGTAAGCTTTAGAAAAGAATCATACTGCTGAGATACCTGTACAAATTCTTCATGAATTGCATGCCCTGTCCGTCCCAATGTTTCCGGGGACCATAATAGAATCCCCGTCTATGGGAGGAAACGTTTGCAAACATTTGGATCCCACTTTGAAAGTAGGATGTTTTATTTTCCCCTCCATTTCACTCACAATCAGAAACATATGGAATGTTTTATTTGCAGGCTACAAAACCCAATCAAACAGGCAGTCCTGTGTTGGAAAGAATTTATTCTTTCTGGGGCTCAGAAGTCTAGCTCTGTGTCTGTATTTCCAAGCCCATCACTTTCCCTCCGCAGTCAGCAAGGTTAATGGCCGCTCCCCGGCTCTCAGTGATGGCTTCCTCTCTGGGTGGTGTTATCAGGACTGGCCTCATTTTCCCTCCTGATGCTCATTATTCTGTCCTTTTCGGTTTCTTGGAAATGTGTTGTTTTACCTGATTATCTCCAGTTGCTCCGTCAGGATTACTGCGCGTGTGGTTGTTTTGTTGATAAGGCCTCTTAATCTCTTTCCTTGAGTCCGTTGGTTCTTTACTCGGTGTCACAGGCACCTCATTCCTAGGGGGTTTTGATTATGGACCTAGCAGCAGGCAAATGAGGATGCATCTATTTCCAATCCCTAGGTGTCTTTCCTCCCTGGTATGCATTAGGAGGTGCTAAAAAGGCTTGTTAACCACATTGCTTCATTTAACTGCCTTTCTCTATTGGAAGGTGTTTTCTGCAAGGGGCACATGACTGAATGAAATTGGGAGACAGGGGCTGCTTTTTAGGATTAGACAGCATTTGTAAAATGAGTTTCTGCTGGTAGATTGGATTGAATTACTGATTTTTGGTGTGTTATATAGTTTGAAACCTCTTTTCTAGCTGCATTTCTTAGCTGTTCAACAATATTGGAATCACCCCCATATCGCTAATAACCTTGCCTTTCCCTCTTCTCCCTGGGACCACTTCTCTTTCACTTTCCTTTCCTCCTGAACAATGTGAAAGAACTCCTATAAAGGCCTTTTAACTCTACTCTCCATCTTAAGGCTCTTCCACTACCTCCAACACGTGATTTTTGAAGGGAAACGTTGGTGACTGTGAACTGCACAAAGATGGATAAAGAGAGTATTTGTGAGAAAATGAATCACTGCATGAAAATGCCAGCAACCTGAGTCAGGGACTGCACCTTGCTCCGGACACGGCACACCGGTTGTGCTGAGCAAGTGTTTAATGAAACAATGCCTTCCCAGTGGGAAAGGGATATAAATGACCTGATCTGAGCAGGAATCAACAGAAGTTTGGTTTTTTCAAAAAGACCCAATTTTTAGACCCAATAGACCCACAGATAGAAGGCCCAATTATTTGCAAAATATTAGCAAGTAGAAGTATTCCCATGTAGGCATGGGGGTACAGTTGCAGTATACAATAAGAATTAGGGAATGTGGATGCTTACAGAAAGCTTTCTCTATAATATTAAAATTTTATTGCTTTGGGACACTTCCAATTTTATGACTAAGCCAGCTTTGCAGGTATCAGAGCGGAGAAATAGTTAGGTGGAGTATGTTTTGAAGCCCTTCGGGACCCATTCTTAGCAACTAAACGGTCTTTCTCCACTCAGATATTTACCATATATGGTGCTTATAGAGAATGCTGACATTTTTTTTTAACACAAAAAAAGTTTTAATTTTTCCAAACAAAATTTTCTAGTGGCAAATGAACAGAAATTCAAAAGTTGCAAATTTGCAGCTGTAGTCTTATGGGGAGAGGAAAACTGCACCCATCAAATCTGCAAAAGATACCGGCATGTAGAGAAATCAATTGATTGGCAGCTGTGGATATTTACATCTCTCTTTAATTGCTTAAAATCAGCGAGTTGGGAGACTTCACCAGACTTGACAGCAATTCAGGGCGAGTACTGTTCTTCTGTTTGTAGGAGACTGAGAAAGTTAAAAATGTATGTAATACCTTTAAGAAAAGGAAGAAAAAGAAACCTGGGGAGATAATTGGGAAGTTACAACCATAAGGGCTGGAAGAAGTTCAGTGCTCTAGCCTTAGGGGAGTGAAAGGAGGGGCAAGGACAAAGAAGCTGAGAATGTCACCATCAGATGCAGGGAAGTTAAATGTCATAGACTGATACAGGCTAATGTATTTGAAAATAGTAGGTTAAAAAAAACTCAACATTTATATAATTGAGAAGAGTTTTAACATAGGGGAAGTTACACTACTGGGAACTTATCCAAACAAAATACGCTTGACACACTTGCTAAGTAGGTTGCTATTTTGTCAATAAAGTAGGCTACACTGGGATGATTATAAATGATGGGCTATCTCTCACTTCTTTACTCTCTGAGATGTCCAGTCACTTTATGTTTTATATAATATCCCAGAATAATGAAGAATAGAAACACAGTATAAGGTGTAATTATATGACCAGTTATGGGATTTCCGTGATTCTCTGCGTGTCGACTTATAAGGGAGTATGTTCTGTGTGATGTGAGGGAGAATTTCACTTAGGTGTTCACTAGATTAACATAGTGCAAACAATTACCCTGATACTAAGGACACCAAGAAGAAAAAGACTCATCTTGAAACTCCAGGCTAGGCATAATAATGTGAGGATACAGTATCAATCAAGGTTTCATATAGAAACAGAGATTCCTCATGGTACTGCATTTCACCATTTTTGAATGCACGTATTTCCACTTTTATCATCCCTTAAACTGCAAAGTTTTGTTTTTTTTTTTTACCATTGATAGCGTGTTATAGTTTAAGTAGATGCTTACAAAATTCAGAGAGGTGAAAGCCATAGAAAATTGCTTCTAGTTTTAAGATAATAAGAATTATTAGAACCACAGGAAGCTTCTTCCCTTGATTCTTCACTGCCTGTCACCTTCACGGCTTCTTCAGCGGAACTCGAGGCAAACCTCGTGTTTGTCAAAGCCCACATGTCTGCCTTGTTGCTGGAGGTTGAGGGATGGGGGCGGTGGTTTCTTCTCTTCCTTCTTTAAAATGTCACGGGATGCCTCTCATTGGTAGATTTTGGCTAGAGACACCGCGGTGTGATCTGGAGGCTTTTAGCCTCCACAACACAGGAAGTGACGTAAAGGGCTAGGTTAGTGCAGGGAATCAACTATTTGGCACAAACATAAAATAATGAGAAAATAATATAATGAGTTTGTCTCTACATGCTTCTGAGGTCTTACTGCATCTGAACTGTTCAATTTTGAGAATAGTGCTGGTGTGTGTCTTGTCCTCTATTGTAGTGAAAACATTGATTATATTCCCTTTATGCTAAACATTTGCTCAGGTCTTGATTTTGAATTTCATTAAACATATTAGGGCCTTTTGAAATGATAAATTATTTTCTTTTACTTTTAATCTAATGATGTAAGACCCACATTATTAGATTTTCTAATTTTAAACAACGCTAGCATTCCTATAAAAAGCAGAACTTGTTTGCAGTGTATTATTTTTAATATGCTGAACTGGATTTGTTAGTATTTATTTAGATTTCACATCTAAACTCAGAAGTGAGAGTTTTTTGTTGCTTTATTTTCGTGACCTATTTGTTAGTCATAGGATCACGTTCATGGAAGATTTGAAAACAGAAATTAGTGTGTTTTCCACATTGGGTTATTAATGTTGTATTTAGTTTTATAACCATGTTCTGGTTACATTGCATGTTTAACTACTGTCAGTACTTACCCCTGGTTATTTTATACAACCACTTGCATAGAGGCTGTTCTATTAGTCTTTTATTAAGGGAAAGTTAATAAAATCCAAAACCTGCTCTGCCCTAGTTGTCAGGATGCTATACAGAAAGTCTACTTCCTGCTTCTTCCATGTCTAAAATATCACTCTGTCATGTAATGTAATGTAACTATACCATTTAGGATGGAAAAGACACCTGAAGCCCACCATGATTTTACCATAGAAAGAACTCTTTCTGTCTAGATGTGTCTTGAGTTATTTTTAATCTTTGGAGTTTATCTTTTGAAATTTTAATTTTCCTGGTAAATCAAAAACTCCTGTTTTATCCCACAAAATTCTGATTGTTGAGTCATTATTATTTAGGTCAGTTAAGTTGTCTTGTACTTCTCATATTTTTTTCTGTTCTGTTGTTCTGCTATATTTTTATGGAAATGCTGCTTGGTTGGGCGTCCTCAGGCTGCTCCCAGGAGCCCAATCTTGTGTAGGAGTCGGCGCTGCAACCTGACCTCCTTGCCTCCTGCAGACAGACCTCATCCACACGGACTCAAGAAGAAACGTGTCCCAGGGCATGATGCAGAAGAGTACCTTTTCTCCCTTTCCTTCCTTCCTTCCTTCCTTCCTTCCTTCCTTCCTTCCTTCCTTCCTTCCTTCCTTCCTTCCTTCCTCTTTTTTTCTTTTTTTTACATTGTATGATTTTATTTATAGAAAATTCTAGAAAATGAGAGCTAGTCTTTAGTGAGAAAACGTAGATCAGTGGTTGCCTGGTAATGCAGAGGATGTTGGAGCCTGGGCTGAGTGGGCTGGTATTACAAAGTGGTTTGAGAAAACTTTTTGGGGTAATGGATACCTTCAGTATTTTGATTTGATGATGGTTTCACAGGTATACATACATGTACATACACATGTCAAAACTTAACAAGTTGGACACTTAAATATGTGTGGTTTGTTGTATCCCTATACAGCCATAAAATTTATTTCTGTAGCTGAGAATGAAGCTGATCATAACTTAATGCACGATTTGCTTTAAATTTCCCTGTATATGAGAGAAAGAAACGGGCTTTCGGGCTGGGGTTAGGGCGAAGAGGCAGGTTGCATAATGGAAACGGTACCTGTTCTAGTTGGGGGGGGTGTTCCTATTTTTTCTATAAGTTCTACATCTTGAAAAGGATTTTAAAATAAATAGGTGTTATGATTTTTATTTAGAATTATATTTATGTTCAGAATTCCTAGATCAAGTGTTTCTATTAATGTTTAGAATAAAACCTGATAAATAAATGCTCAAATCTAGAAGCAGCAGAGAGTGGATATATGGGATTCTTTATTCAGATGACACTGTTTAGAGTCCAGCCTTAGAAACCAAGAACCACACAAGCTGCACTTATGGAGCATGGAAAAACTCACGGAAATGTATCAGTTCCTCTATGGACTTCCTCACAAAAGGAAGGCGGAGGAGTTAGAGACAACTTGTTCCAAAACGCATGACAGCATCCGCAATCACCCTGGTGTAAAGGGCGTCTGATCCGCGCCCTTGGGTCGCGCGCAGCCCTTGGGTCGCGCGCAGCCCAGAATGACTATGAATGCAACCCAACACCAAATTGTAAATTTGCTTAAAACCTTTTTCTTTTTGCTCATCAGTTTTCATTAGTGTTTTTGTTTTTAATGAGTGGCCCAGAGATACTAAAAGGTTGGACACCCTTGACCCTTACCATGTCACTCCTCTGCTTAGAACTTCCACTGGCTTCCTGTTTCACTCAGAGTGAAAGCTAGGGCTTTGTTTGTGATTTCCTCCAAGGCGTGGATGACTTGTTTCCCCCTTGCTTCTTTGAATCATCTCCTATTCGTCTGTCCTTGGCGTAGCCTGCTTTGTCTCCACCAGTTCTCTTGTCGCGCTGGCCTGTTGGTGTCCCTCCTGCTCAGCACCCTGGCACTTGCCCTTTCCCACAAACACATGTAAGACCACCCTCCCTAAAATTTTAATCTTTCATTAACATTGAAGATCCTTAGTCCCTAATTTACTTATTTTTCTTAGTGCTACACAAAGTGCTTTGCATTTCACTTATGCATCTTGCATAACATTGGTCTCTTCCATAACAATATAAGCTTCATTAAGAAATACAATTTATAATATCCAGACTGTCTTGGGATTTCCATCTGGATCTACCACTGAGGTGAGAGGTTCACACTGTGAATGCGGAGATGGGCAAATTTAGGATTGGGTTCCCCATATTTTGTTTTCTGCTTTAGAGAATTATGCAAATCCTGATGTTGTTGGTATAGTTCTGATGCTTTAGAATAAGAAAGGCTATTACTCTTCAGCAGAGCTGTTCCCAGTCAGTGCTGTATTTACTTATTTATGTTTTATAACTTATTGATATTTATGTTTTATAGCAGTACTTCAAGAGCTGACTTCCAAGCAAGAGCCTTGATCAAGTCCATTCTGATTGAAGGCAAATTATTTTGAAGGCCATCTCTACTTAACTATTAAGAAACACCTGCATTATTAGAATTATTTTTTACCAGAAATACCTGTTGTTTCAGATCTGAAATGCTTTAACATCTCACTTCTTTTTTTCTCCATGAAATAATTACTTTTACCTTGATTTGTGATAAAGCTATTTCCTAGAAACTCAACAATAATGTTAGAATAGGACATTCTATAAGCACTCATGGATTTCACTGGTTGTTTTACATTTGTGATTTTCCTCTATATACAGTTGTTTTCTCTGCAGCTTGCATGGTGAAGTTTTTCTCAACAGTCACTTCCAGGATCAAATTACCTTTATTGAGAGACCACCCAATAAATATTTTGTGAATTAGATGCATTAATGCTGACCTCCCTCAGTGGTATGATGGTTAGTTTCTCCGGGACTAGCACTAAGTCGTGGGGCAGATGTTACGGAATGAAAAGGGGGAGCAGAAGAGAACAACACTCAGGACGCAAACTCAAACTAAAGGCTGCCCAGCTTCTCTGTGTGTTACTGTATTGTATGTGAAATTTGGAAGCTGCTCTTACCAGTTCTATTTTCATATCGTCAACGAGATGCTGTCACATTTATTGGAAGTGATGCATTTATGCACCAAGGCAAGAGACGTACTTCTGATTCTTTTTTATCTTGTTAAGCACTCAAAAATACAATTCTGAAAGATAAAATGTCTGGGGGAGGAGAGGTGGGAGAATTATGTGATTCAAACGAGAATCTTATATAAGGATTAAATCTGGTCTTAACAAAAAGCAGTGAATTATGGAAAAATGAAATAATAAGATTTGGCTGGGCTGTAAGTATATTCTCATTGGCATTACATGATTTGATATGAACAGAAAAAAAACATTTAACTAAATTCTTATTTATGTTAGCACTAGTCCAATATCACCTACAGGTTATATGCTTAAAGGTATATTATATAATCTGTATTTCTATGGCAAATATAGGCTCTGCATTATTCATTCACTTCATAAATAATTTTCAAGTGTAAAATACAGGCCAGGAAATGTATTAGGCTCTGAGGATTCAACAGAAATGGCCTCTGTCCTCTGGTATGGAATACCTACTATGTTGAAAGTTAGTGTACACAACAGTGGGATCAAGGTAAAGATAAAGCATTATCAAGGGCTACTGAGCAAAATTAAAGTATCATAAACTATGTAACTAACCATGTAATTAGCATCCAGTATATCTACCAGTAAAAACCATCAAAACTCACCTGTGTGTGTGAAAGTGAGGGGTTGTATACGTAGACTGGATTATAATGCAGTTGCGAAAAAGAAATGTATACAGACAAATAATGCAAAGGCAGGTAGATGTTCAGTGTTATCTTTGCATCATTTATGTTAAGTGCTGCAGACATTGGGAGGAAGAAGATGACCAACGTCCTAAGTGTAGAAGCCTTAGGTAATTTGAAATAGATTTTGAGGGATTGATAAAAATTAAATAAAAAGAAAGAAAGAAGAAGAAAGTGTTGTTGTAGACCAGATGATTAAGGTTTGTTCGGGCCTGGGTTAACTAATCTTTAAGGTTCTTTTCAATCTGGAAATTCACTGATTCTCTTTTGAGTCATGGCGATAAAATGCAGCTTGATGAATTAGAAAAGGCCAAGAATATTTTTTTTTCTAAGCACTGGTTCACAAAATGTGGTCCCTAAACCTGCAGCACCTACACCATCCAGAATTGGTTAGAAATGTGTACTCTCAGATGCCACCCCAGACTTACTAAATGAGAAACTCTGTGCAGGGCCCAGCAATCTATGCTTTAACAAATCCTCCTGTTGTTTCTGAGACATGCCAGCACTTGAGGACCACTGTTCCAGGGCATGGATTCATAAAGAATTTTTTTTAAAAAGAAGCAAAATTAGAGGCCAGGCATGACTGAGAATCCCAGATGAGGTCTCTTTGCAGGCTCTGTGCTAGGAGAACCTGAGGTCACCTGGTCCCTTTGACACCTGCTTTACCACTTCTCTTTGAACCAAAAGGCTAGAGATAAATCTTTTACCTTAAAACACCACCTTCCCCCACCATCATCTTCCCATCCTCTCAGCATCCTCTCCTTGACAAGCCCTGCCCTCTTTTCTACTATATTTGAGTCACCTTTTCTGGAATGAGGGGGGTATTAATTCCTCACCCCTCTGGGGCACTGGCTTACCGATACTCTTTAGAAATGATTACTTGTGCATTTATTTCCTCTTTCATGTCCATTCATTAGACCCTAAAATATAAGCTTCATGAGATCAGGAATTCTTCTCTTGTTTATCATTGCCCCTGTAATTCCTAGAACAGAGTCTGACATGTAGTAGATGCTCAACAAATGCTCATTTGACTTAATGAATTGTATGCATCGGTAATCAAGTGTAACGTCAATAAACATTTACATTGGGAGATATTTGAATTGGAAATATTTTGGCTCTTCCAATGACTAACCATTTGACCAGTCAAGTCATTAACTTCCTGTACCTCAGTTTCCCCCTCTGTAACATTGAGACTGTGGAGGTTATCTGCACTACGTGGCGGTAGACTATTGTAAAGGAAAACACACATCTAAGACTGCTTCAGAATCTAGTATTTCCAGAGGCACTGAAACTTTAGGTTTTTCTTCAGTGAATCTCTCATACAACATTCACAATGAATTCAGTTAGGAAAGTGAAAATACCACTAGCTAAAAGTCTCCCACACTACAACGCTGTTTGTTCTTGGGGTGAGGTGAGCACTAGCAATACTTTGACCCATCACCAAAAATATATTTTGGGGTACAGTTCAACAGATTTTGCAAGATTTTTTAAACATAAGAGAGACCTGCAAAGTTTTTACATTTCTAAAGGAGTGGGAATAGTAATCTTTCTTTCAAAGCTGTGTTCCTCCCCAAGTGTGCACTTCTGTATAATAGCATTTTGGTATCAGACCATTTCGATTGATGTTTTGAGAACAAAGTAGTCACTACTCAAATTTCAAGGGCCGCTGCTTTCACAGAATTTCGAAGTAAGTAAAGGGCTGTATGAAAATGTTCTCCTAGAGTCAATGTTTGCTGTACACTTAAATTTCATTAGTAATCATGAAATCTAATACAGAAGCTGACCAGTGAAAAATTGAAAACAACTGAGATATAAGGCAATACTAATAGGGGAATGATTGGACAAACGAACTCATTTGACAAAATGCTAAAATTTTGAAAAGTGACAGTGACCCTCTTTTATGAAAATGAGAAAATAAAGCAGGTTGAATGTTATATAAAAAGAGGAACATTCTAAAATATATTTGGAAGATGAAGCTCACTTTTTAAAGTTGCCTAATTAAAAAGGCTGGTGAAAAAATTACCAAAATGTTAGGAATAAATGAGCTAGGAAAAGAAATAATAAACGATGTTTTTATTTATTTTTTCTAAATTTTCTGAATAACAACTCTATCAGTTAAAATTTTTATACATATTTGTGTGCTTCATCCTCTACCAAATCTATTGCCTAATACAGAATATCATCTACTTATTGATGGAACAAAATGAAAACTAGTCATACTGTCTATCTGGGTGTTATGCTGCTGTGTTCCCTGCTGTTATTCTGACTTTGATCCTCATCTCTGCTTCACTCTGCCCACGTGCATTCCCGTGCATCCCGGAAAATTCAGATGAAAGAGGATTTAAAATGAGACCAGACGCTAATTTCCTCAGCATCTTCCTTTAGACAAGTAACCAGATGCTCTCTCTGTGGGAGAAAATGAGCTGTCATAGTTATCACAAAGATTAGAAGAAACACCTAACAAAACACCTGCAGGAACCTGCAAGGAGTAAACGGGCTCCGGATGAGGCCCCTGGGGCTGGATCAGGCCCTCAGTCTGGCTAGCTTGGGTCAAGGCATTTGTGCAGTGTGCGTTAGATGCACCGAAAAACAGGCGTTTACAAAGAAATCTTAGGGTCCGTGCAAGAAATGCATTTGTTGGCTCAGCTTTGTTGCAGTGTTCCAGGGCGAACAAGAGAAAACGATGTTGTTCAGAAGTCCTATTTAGAGTTTAAAGCACATTAAGAAAATATTAAAATGTCATGTTGGATCAGTTTTTACTCTCCTGTACTCATCATAAATGAAGCAAAAGGCATGTGTTCCCGGAAGACTGTTTCTATGTTTTGATCATGAGGAAGATAGATTTTGGGGATGGGAAAATAAGTAGATGCATGTGTGTCTGAATGACAGAGAAAGAGAGAGAGTGAGAAATCAACAAATAAGAAACTGCTTGACATTAAAAAAGAAAGAAAGAAACTGCTTGACAATGTTCAGTGCCAAACCAATGGTAAACACAGCTGAGATCCTAAAAAAAAATCAACTGCCTCATAGAAAACCATCTGAGAGAACATTCCAGGCAGAGGGAATGCAGAGCAGGGTCAGAAGGTAGGAATGAGCTGGAAGTTATTGGGACCAAATAGAAGGGCTGTGAGGATCTGGTAGCTGAAGAGTGAAGCTTGGCAGAGATGGTCCTGAAGAGGGAGACAGAAGCAAAATCACGCAGAGCTTTTTAGTCCAGGTTGAAGAATATTTTCTTAAATGCATAGGAAGCCATTGAAGGTCTTCCATTGGGGAATTAGTAATCTAATTACCATTTTTTAAAGATTACTCTGGCTTATGATGACATACTTTTTAATATTTTCCATTTACAGTCCTGCCTTGAACATCCAGGCTTTAATCCAAGCCAGCAGACACAAAATGGTGACATGATTAGGACAAGCCTCTCTTTATAGTACCCATTCTGGACCAATCTGTAGCTTTTATGTGCACATTATCGTTGCCCCTGAGCCATAATGGGCCCAGAATTGGAGGCAGCATTCCACCTGAGTCATCATCCGAACCACTTTATGAAGCCATCATCTATATAAGTCTCTAGACGTTCATTCAATTACTCATAAGGCCCAACTTTTCTCAACTTACGAGAAATATCAAAATCCCAGATACGGATGCCTATATGATCACTAGTTTGAGTAAATCTGTGTTTTTTTTTTAAATAGTCACCAAGAATCCAAACATACTTTAAACATAACAAATGCAGCAACAATGCAAATAGTTTTGTAACTCAGTGAAAGTGTTTGCTTTTTTTTTTCTTCACTAATTCTATCCTAACCCTTCAATGTCTTGGCAAAAGGCAAGTATTCGTATTTTGCCAGACTTGTGTTATTTCAAGCAGAAAAAGGAAGGCCATAAAGGCAGAAATAAGTCTTGGGGGAAACAAAAGATTTCTTTTCACTAAACCACCATAACATTAAATTTAATTTGAGTATAAATATTCTTAGTTCTCCTCCTCCCAAAGCCCATAGCTCGAGAATATTCTTTCTCCTCAATTTCCCGGCCCATTAAGGACAGTCTGATCCTTACCAGAGAAGTTTCTAGACCTTTATGATGGAGAAATGAAGGATGGGCGGATGACTGAGCAAGGTCCAAAGAGGGGAAGTTGAAGGTTTAGCAAGACATAGGTAAAATTAGCCTAAGTGGGAACGAGCTGGGAGTGGGAGGGTAGATGAAAGCTTTTTTAGCTGAGGTTGGTAGGAGAAAATTGGGCAGAATGTGACGGCGAATGAGGGGGCCAGGGGGAGGGTGGAGAGTGAGAGAGTTGAGAAAGAGAGAGGGAGATTAAAGAGAAAAGTGCCGCTTGGAACAGGAGCTTCAAAAGGTACAAATGTAAGTAATTTTTTTAATAAGAAGAAAAATAACAGTCACAGGAATAGTTAAGGATTTTTTCTCCTATCAAACTCTTTTACTGTACAAACAGTGGTCTTTTTCTAAGGCTTGAAAGGAACCATTTTCTTTCTCAGTGATACTGAGCACAGAACAAGACTCAACTACTACATGATAAAAGGTGCGCAAGGATCTGGGCTAAATTCACCTGCTCTCCCAGCTTCATCTTCCTCCACAGCCCTTCTCAATCTTCTCCTGCCAGTAAGAGGCAGTGATTCGCCACTCCTCAACATACAAACCCTTCCTCTCAAGTTTGTCTCAGCCGGGAATGCCTTTCTCTTCTTGTTCACATTAGTTTATTAAACAGTGATCTACACTGTACATTCTATGTGTTAATGGCTGAGAACAAATATTAAGTCTTCCACTTTACCAAATTACTTTTGAAGTGATTTAAAAATTTTAACTATAATACCTTAAGCAAGAGTCCCTATCTACATTCAGCTCTGTGATTTTCTTAATCCTCTCGTCCTTTGTATTATACACAGTCATACATGAGGCACACACCTATAAGGCACACATCCATACACATCCACACACAATTTCACGTCCTTTCCCTACCCTCATATATGCTAATGGTAATAAATCTGTGTTTTTTAAGTTAGTATCTAAAATAATAATAAAGTATATTAGTATTGCTTGGCCAGAGAGCAGCTGCATTCCCAGAAAATTCATAGTACTATAGGTTACCTCAATAATAAAAATAATTAGTTATCTTTCAGTTTCAAAATGCCAGTAATTCTACACATTCTATATATATATATATACATATATATATATATGTATATATATATATGTATATATATATATAAAGAAAGGAAGAAAGAAAGAGAGGGAGACAGTCTTTGCAGCTGAATAACTATAATTGCAAGCACTGAAGTTTTAAATGACTAATATGCATTAACTAACTTTTTTTTAAACATGTAGACAATGCATTAGTATGGCTAATTAATTGCTCTAATAAGAAACTCCAACCATGTGGTGGACTAACTAAGAATGGAAGTCTGGTTACCAGGCTCAAAGTAATGATCACTTAGTGATTACCTTTTACTTTTCAAAAAACAGAAATCCACTCATGCGCCAATCAAATTTTAAATCAAATCTTTGGTTTGCTACTTAAATGTAAAGTAGCCAAACATTAGTTGATTAAAACTTAATTTTGTGAAGCAAGATTCTTGAAGAATAATAACTTAATTATATCAAAGTTAAATACTAAGCAATGATTTTCATTTTTAACCAGCTAACAAAAAAGGCCAAGGCCATTCAAAGAGTAAGCATGAATAAAAATGTTTTAAATTATGAAAGAATTATACAAACTGCAGGAAGATATTCTCAATCATATTGATCAATGATAATGTTTGCATTTTTGTCTTTAATAAGATAAAGACAAAGAAAAAAGGGAGACTTGAAAGACACAAATAATAAAAATAAGGATGCTCTCACTCTCTTAGTTCTGTTTCTCCCAAGAACTAATGAATAATTATAAAATCTGAGTAGGGGTCAGCTATTAATGGGTGACTCAAAAGTAGTATTTAGAGGACCAAAATAAAAGTTATTTTTAATAACTATTTACATTAAATGAACAAGATAAATTAAGAATTGTAAGTAGTTTAGTTTGAAGTACATATATAATAAGCCAGATTAGCCATATCAAAATTAATTGGCTAGAAAAATTCAGTTTATTAGTTACTTATTAAAAATAATGGAATAATAAGAGGCATTAATATATGACTTTTGTTTATAACACGATTGTGTCAGAAGTAAGATTTGAAACTTCTCCCAAAATTTTAGAAACAGGTTTTTTAACCTTCATTGTAGTATTTTCAGTACAATTATTTTTGGTAAATGAGGTTATTGGGTTTTTGTTTATGTCTTGGTATTGAAAAAATAAAATTCTTACTAAATCTATGTAAATCATGAGTGATCAGTGGAAAAAATAATTTTCAGGAGAAGAGGTGGAAAAGTAGAAAAGTCCATCACAAATATCTCAAATGGAAACAATTAGTTATGATTAAAAACTCAATCATTTGTGGCAATCATTATGAGCTAGAGTATACAATCCAATTAATGCAAGGAAAATATAACAGTAAGTTAAAGTATAAATTTTTAATGGAAATGAATAGACCTCTATTGTTTTAAGTGTAGCTAAAAAGACCAATAAAATGGAGCCCTAGTGTGTGGTTAGTGGCAATGCAGACTAGTGTATCCACTGTGGAAAACAGTATGGAATTTCCTCAAAAAATGAAAAATGATACTACCTTATATGATCAAGTGATTTCATTGCTGGTAATATACCCTAAGAATACCAAAACACCAATTCAAAAGAACATATGCACCCCTATGTTCAAGCAATGCTGTTTACAATAGCCAAGTGTTGGAAACAGCCTAAGTGCCCATCAGTATATGAACGGAATAAAAATCTGTGGAACATTTACATAATCGAATACTACATAGCAGAAAGAAAGAAAGAAAGAATTTCTACCTTTTGCAACAGCATGGATGGGACTCAAAACTATTATGCTAGGTGAAATAGGCCAGTAGATTAAAGACAAATACCATATGATATTACTTATAACTGAGATCTAATGAACAAAATAAACTGACTATCAAAATAGAGCTAGAGGCCTGGAAACATGGAACAGACTGATAGCTGTAGGAGGGGTGGAAAGAAAGGGGTCATGGACAATGGAGTGAGGATTGACTGAGGGGGCGAGGGATGGGCTGAGTGGAGAGGGGCAAAGGAGAAAAATTGGGACAACTGTAATTGAATAAACAATAAAACAAATAGACACTTTACCTATAAAGCAGTCCTTAACCAGGGACCGGTTTCATGGAAGATAATCTTTCCACAGATGGGGGTGGGAGAGAGGAAATCATTTTGGGATGATTCAAGTGCATTTCATTCAAGCTCACCTCCTGCTGTGCGACCTGTTTCCTAACAGATAGAGACTGGTACCAGTCCATGGCCTGGAGGTTTGGGACCCCTGCTATAAAAAGAGAGTGCCTGAGCAAGAATCTGCACCTGAAACAAAAAGTGTCAGATTACTGTCACGAACATATGTTCATGATACAGTTTTTCCTATAAGTCAGCTGGGCAACTGCTCCACTAGTGGGCTGCTGAGCAGCCTGACACCAAGGAATAGATAAGAGTCACACACAGCAATTATGCTGTTTACTCAGCTTTTATTAAATGCAGGTTCACTCAAAGTAGAACATCAACATTAAATCTTATTCATATTCTAACAATCTAAGAGAAATATAACACACACACAGCAATCAATGGGGAATAATGAACCTGAGTCCCAGAGTCTCAGTCTGCAGGTCCTGGAGACAGCACCATGAGCAAGGGAGTTGTCGGAATCTTGCAAGGAAGGCTCTCCGGAGCCAGGTGGGCAGCAGGGCAGAAGTCCCCAGTCCAGCAGGGCAGAGACTCTGGCGGCCGATGCCAAGGGAGGTCGGAGGGGAGTGGAGCGGCACTCTGGTGTGTGGAGCTTGGCTGTCTCAGCAGTGGCCTGGAGCCTGCCTCACTTATACTTTGAAAGTGATGTGCTCCACTCTTCTGGGTCTTTTGATAAATGTCTTGGCACCTCTGATGCCAAGTGGGGAGTTTGCCCAGGAGCCCATCTATGGGTGGTCCCGCTCTGCAGACACAGCTGTTCTGATCACATGTGCAGATATTTTAGGTGTGTCTCCTTGCCAGACATGTCTGCTCTGACTTAGGTAGTGTCCTTCTTGAACCAAAGTGTCATGGCTGACAGACAGCCATTTTGGTTGACATGACTGACTCCACTTTGTTTTATATACTTTATGCTGTCTTGATCAGAGCACCATTTGCCATTTTATTGGTCCTGCTCTCCACAATTACAAAGCCAGTCTTTCAGAAAAAGTGTAAGTCATAACTTGCCATGTAAAAATCTGGGATGCAGTGAAAAAATAAATACAGTGGAAGCAATAATGTCAGCAACCACTGTCTTCCCAACATAACCCAAAGAAGAGCATTCCATCTTTAAGGGACCCTTCTTTCCACAGAAGGCCTTTACACTGGAAGGTCACAGTCCCACCAACAGCATTTGCAATGAATGACACTGTCACATGACATGTGGTAGCTTATCTCCAGCACAGACTGACTTCTGGCACAGGCAGGTCTGCACTAGGCAGCCAAAGCCAGGCTGGCTGCTGAAAACTACCCTGTGGTGTTATTCAAATTTGACAGCCATTCCTAAATATACCTATTCTTTAAAAATCAAATATTGATTATATTTCTTTTCTGAATTTCAGAGTTCTCAATTCTGTAAAATTTTAGGCAGTTCTAGAGTAAACCTCCTAAGAAGAGAAAGGTGCTCCATCTTTTCTTGTTTCTACCCTTGCTACATTTTTTTACTTTCTTCCTCAAGCCTTTTCACAAAGGTCTGCTGCTACTGCCTATTTCAGAGAATGCTATTTTACATGTATTATGTTGCTTCACTTAACGTGCCACTGGCAGAAAGTAGTCAGTTGCTCCGTGCAACCTGCCAAATTCTGTCATGGAAATAAAATCTATTGACACAAAAATACAATTAATGCAAAAATATAAAAAAATTAATGCAAACCTATGAGATATAAAACAATATGGAATATAAATATATAACACAAGATTTCTAAAGTGGATGTTAATTTATACAATGTTTTTCTAAAAAATTATGTAAACTGTTTAATGTAAATTTTTACAAAATTTCATATAAGCCTGAATTATTTTATATGGAGTATGAAAGTAAGTTATTTAGAGAGTATAAAGTTAGTGTTTTCTGAAGTTAAGACTTTTCTGTAGTTGAAACAGATGCTAAGAAATTCATTTGTTTTTTTTAACATGGACATTTTAAATATTTTCATAAAGTAGTACATAAAGTAGTACTAAGTACATACATAGAGAATTGATATTAAATAAGAGGTTGAATAATTGGTGGGTTTATTGATTGCAGAGAATCTATCTGATAATAATTTACTTTCCAGACATGATAACCTCCCCTTGCTTTTGGAGGGGCTTGGGTGGTGGGAACGTCATATGTGACATTTGAGCACTGTCCCATTTCTTTTGGCCAAGGAGGCACTGTGTTTAGAACAAACATTCTTTGTTGAAGTTGCCTGAGCTCTTCAAGCTGGGATATGGCATATGCCAGTGTGTTCAAGCCAAATTTGTGCGGCAGATGCTCCGTGTGGAATTAATATGGGATTGTCACTCTTCTGATTCATAGCTAGCCTGTGTAAGATTTCAATCACTATTCTTCCTTTTAAATATTTCCCTATATTTGTCTTATCTCAAAATGGATTATTAATTACTCTTGAGATTGTGTTTTATTCACTTTGCCTATGTTTAATAAAAGCTCATATCTTCTACTCGAACTTCAAGCTCCCAAAACTTCTGATATTCTGTGAAGCCCGTGAACAATATTCATTTCCAAAAATAGCACGACATCCTTCTAAGATGTTGTTAAAGCCGGTTTTAATATAGCATGTGTTTATTTAAACTCAGTGCCAATAGCTCCTTGGGGGTGGTTTCTGCTTATAGCCCAAGGTTGAGTAGGCCACAGAGAATAATTGTAAGAGCAAAAGAGGTTGTTCTCCGACAAGTGGAAAGCCCTGCAGGGAGCAAAGTGCTGGCAATTGTACCCTCCACCTTTCAGGAGAGGGAGTCTCGTCTTCATTTCTCGTCATTGGGCCATGAGACTTGTCAAGTCCTAATACACTGTTAAGGATCCATAGGAAGCATGATATGAATGCCCCATTTCTCCTTGCTGGAATGGAAGAAACGTACAAGGTCATATCTCTTAACAAGTGAGATGACAGACAACCTAACCAGAAAAACAGCCCAATCCATGCACAAAGACCAGAATGCAGGTTTATTTTTTTTATGGTACCATGTGCAAATAACTCACTATTCATTTTTTAAGACAAGAAAAATAACCCTTTAAAATTGCAAAAGGAAGTGAAACATGATTACACAGTATAAATAATGTATCCTGAATGCACATAACACAATTTCGTGAAAACAATGAAGAAAAGGAATTTCACATTTATTAGTCACTGAAGACTTAAATGCATTAGGACCTAAATATTAAAAGCTTGTTCCACAATTTATCATTGAAGTGGATGAAAAATGGTCTTTCTTTTCTCTTTTTTTTTCTATTTGAAAATAGGCAGAATTAGTTGTATGCTTTTATTTAAATAACTTTCAGAGCTTAAGCCTTGTGACAGTCATCTTGGCAGAGCCACCTGCCTTCAGCAACAGCTAGTCGGCTGGCTAGTCGGTGTCTTTCTGTCGCAGAGTGATTCGCACGCTCTCTCTGGTGTCCTCAGCAACTGGTGTCTCATTAGCACCTGAGCGACGCCAGCTTCGGAGGAAGGCTGTGAACTGATTAAACACATGCTCCATTTTTATCTCTTTATGAGTCATTACTTAAAGGTTTTATCACCAGATTGCCACACTTAATTACGTGGAGCCATAATTAAATATGAACGTTCTTAGGCCTGCTTTTTAAATGTGAGTTTAAACTTCAGTTACATATTTTGCATTGCCTAATTTAAAACTACCATTAAAAGAAATCTAGGAGGTGCTTTTTTGAAGGGGGCAGAGTGGGGCAGGGTTTTTATTTTTTCATACACTGGTTATTCCTTTTTAAGCTGAAAAAAAAACAAAACCCTACATTTCATTTAAAGACTTAAAGAGCATCATCAGAAATAAGGGTATTTAAATTAGAGTGTATTGTTGTTTTTTTAATAGCACACAAGGAAGGAGAGTATTGCTGACTTTATAAATTATAATTTAACTAGGATACAGGAAACCTCAGGCTAAATGAAATGACTAACTGAATTCTCCATTTTCCTTGTTTTCTGCAGACATCTGTTAATTGAACAAAGACAAAATAAAACAAAATTATTCATCTTATCAAGAAGATTATAAACAGCAAGATTTTCTTTTTTCCTGTGTTTATTTGCTTGCATCTCCTCCCAACTGTCCTATGCATGTGGAACTCAGGACTGAGCTAGAGCCCCTCTCCACATCCTGCGTTTGTTAATCCTGGGGAACCAGGAGGTTCGCTATTATTGTTAGGCTTCCCTGTGGCCTCTCCAGGACAGTGCATAAGGTCATGCATCTTTTGATGTTCTCCAAATTCTCCTGGGCTGATCACCAAAAATAAGTTCAATAGTGAGGCCGTAACAGTCTAGCCCTCCCTTCTCCACCCAGAAACAATAAGGAAAAACAGCCACCCACTTCTCCCTGTGTTCTAAAAATGAACATGCCAGATTGTGTATGCTCTACAAGTTATGTAAATTTCCTTGCCACTGATTTAGTGCAATCATAGAAGGAAAAGTTGATAAAGGAGGACACGGCCTTTCCTTTTGAATGTCCCATGAGAAGTCACTAAAATCTGAAGACACTTTGGAAGATTTTCCTGCCTCCAATTGGCATGCCCCCCTCAAAGTACCCTGTTGTTGAAAACTCACAGGGTGAAGGTTAACCCTCCTTTGTGGGTAAAGTCCTTGCTTTACTTCAGAAAGAGGTTTCACTCTGGTTTCCCCTAGCAGCATCTAGTCTTGAGACATGCCCTGGACCTCAGCCAGATGGAGTTAATATTTATTCTACTTTCTCCTATAGGGACAAGAGAAGTCAGGTGGCTGTCGTCCCGTGAGCAAGGATTCAATGGACTCTTCTGTGCTGGTGTTTGTTTTTTTTTCAATCTCCTTACAAGGACTAACTGTAGCTCAGCTGGTTCCTTTACTAGCCTACTGACTATAACAATTTGGATGCCTTCTGTTGCAAATGTTAACCAAAAACAAACAAACAAACAAAAAAACGGGCAGGGGGAGTCAGCACAAAGCTTCTCAACCCTAACTGGGTTCAGCAAAAGGAAATAGATTGGCTTTCACTCATGAAAAGTCCAGGAGCAGCTCGGACTTTAGGTGAGGATTGACAGAAGGGCTTAAGTAGTATCACCAGGACCTACAGTCTTTCCCCCTGTTTCTCAGCCTCCTTTGAGTTGGTTCACCACAGGCCATGTGGAACGAAAGTAGGGAGGAGCTGTCAAGGAAAAGTTTTACCAGACGTAGTTGAACAAGCAAAGGATCTTTATTCAAGACTGTGGCAATAGAGGAGAGAGATTGAACTCATTCCCACAAAACAAAAGGCAGAAAGGTTTTAATCACGGGGGCGGGGGGACTAGTGGAAAAGCCTGGAGGTCAGTGTGATTAGGCCATCTGTGCTTGCTAATTGGAGCTTATAAAGCTTAAGACCCTTACCCTACAAACCAGACTGGGAGACAGGAGCTCTTCCATTCTTATTGGCTGAAACAGTTATATTTCGAAGAGATGGTTGTTAAGTCCTTGAAAAAAGCATTCCTGGGTTGGAAAACTGGCAGGAGATAAGCAAGTGATTAACACCTTAGAGAGGAAAAGAATTTACCATAAAAAATTTCCTACAGTAAATTCTGTAAGCAAAGGGAGATCAAGCTGTCTATAGTTATGAAGAAATTGGGTTAAAGTTTAGTAATAATCACGCCTGGTACTGTCTAAACGCATTTTGAGAAAAAAAATCATAGTTACATAAAGAGCAAGACTTTGGCCGTGTCATTAGAAACCATGGCTTCCCATTAATGTGCAGGATGTCTTTGGTTCTTTTCTCTTTTCTTTAGTAGTTGGCAGCATCACACTCCAGATTTTTGCTACATTTTCTTTACAAGACAGAGCTCAAGAAAATGTCATGTTAAAAAAACAAACAAAACTGAATCAAATTAATTTGGTTGGATACCGTGTTTATTTGAGGCAAGCTCAGCGATTTGAGAAGGGTGTTTTGTCTTCTAACCATTGTGGCTGCTTGGCTGCTTGGCTGCGTGCTCCCAACCCATTGACATCATCCATCGAAATCATGTGCCTTCATTTCATTTCATTCCTTTTCTTTTTTTTGGGAGGAACAAACTTTGGACACAAAGATTTTGCTAAAGGGCCTCAAGTAGTAGCACTAAAAATTCAACCTCCTGGGGCCTACTCCTCAGATAATACACAGATCTACAGTAGCAGAAGGACCTCTCCACCAAAAGGTATTCCCTTTTCTGTCTTTGGGAAGCCATCTTTCTTCATAGTGAGTCACTTTTCTGTTCTACACTAAGCAGAAGTCTCACTTCTGACCTCAACACTGTGTTGTAGCTTAATTCCTTAAAAGGGAAGCTGATGTGAAGAAACCTGATCTTTAAACACAAAGGGGTGGCTGTTCTTCCAGGCAAGAAAGGGAGAAGAGACACTTTAAAAAAAAATTCACTAAGGTTTCTCAAACAACCAGAACAGGATAGAAATGAGTACTTCTATAAATTATCATACTGCATAATTTTTAATGTAGTCTCTCTCTTTTACCCAGAAAATGGCTCTGGACTCAATTAAATTATTTCAATTTATATTTTTCTTTAAAAGGAGTGGGTGGGATTGGATATGGCGGAGAGGAATTTATCCCACCATTTATAGGAATGTGATTACACGGTTTATTTTACATGTAAATAGAACCACTTCATTTTGATGGATTTGCGCTTCGGAGCCCCTTCTTTGAAATTTCATTTTCGTCATGTCCACTAAGTGCCTTGGCTAAAGAACAAAAAGGGAGGTTAATCCGATGGAGTCCTAATGCTATCCGATTCTTTCTGCACACACTTGTTCTCCCACCAAAGGGAGAAAGAAGTACAAGATGGAATTTAGGTGGAAAAGAGAACCTACTTAGGGAAAAAAAAGAATGTGGTAGCAAGTAGGGATTGGTTAATGAAGGGAAATATCTGAGAAAGCAAATCATATTACTAATAAGAAATCATTCAACATAATTTGAGAAAACAGTAAAGATATGGCTCAAAAGTTGGGGAGTGGTAAGAAAAATTGGTAATGCCCAAGGGTAGGTGGGGACAATAAATTAGAAAAAGTGGTTTTTGTATGTTTGGAAACAGAATTCATGACCAAGTAAGATTGGCTAAAATATATTCTTTTTAGGTGTGATTATAACCCATCAGCTACACTTATGTACAATAATTCTACTCTGAAACATGACTGGTGCCCAGTAAATGCTTTCAGAACACAGAATTTTTTTATTCACCTCTGATTTTTAATTGTTGTTCATGGATTTTAATAATGCCACACTTGTGAGGGTAACAAAAATTATAAGGATACCATTATTATGTTTTAATTTGTAATAGAAATTATAGACTTTGAACTTTCAGAAACTATAAGAAATGCACTTTTTATAACATGTAATTTTCTTAAAGAGCATTTATTATTTATGGTGTCCTTGGGATTAAGGTCTAGAATATCTAACTACCTCTTGGTGGCTGCAAATAATCCTCCTCTCCTTGTACACATCTAAGGGTCTTTTCAATGAAATTCTTTGAAGAAATAGTATGGGGATTCAAAAAAATTATCCATTAGAAATTTATCCATTAGAAATTTATGTAAAAGAAGACATTCTGAGAAATCCATATTCTTATTTCAAACATGAACTGCATAAAGATTTCAGAAACATTTCAGCATTTCTGAATACAAATCGGCCCTTACAATGCAGGGAGCCAATTTCTATTTATTCTGAAACTTTTTTCTAATTCTCAACACTTATGGTTTAAATGTTTAATGTAATATCTTTATTGTGCTTGCTTTGCAGCAATATATTTTTGCAAAGTTTATTCTATGTTCTGTGAGCCTGCATGCGTTGTATATGTTTCTACACAAACATTTTCCCAATGAGTATTTAATTGCCAATATTTTAGTTTAAAAGCTGCTGGAAATAATCAAACATCTATATTTTTCAAATAGTGTAGATTGTCAAGTATATTATAATGTTATAGAATTCATAATTTCAACTAGTGCAAAAATAACACTATAACTATCCCATTCTTGAACAAGATCTTGTGGTCACAATTCTCCAAATGATTTTCTATTGCTAATCTTTAAAAAAAATACTATTAAAGGAAACAAAAGTAAATAATGCCATGATGTTTTTTCACAATAGGATTACAATTTGATATGTGGGGTTTAGTTTTTCCTTAACAAGCAATTCTGCAACACCGGCTGAGTGACCTACGAATAAATTCAATTCTGACACTCACTACCTACAGATAGCATCAGATTCCCGCAGTTAAGGCCTCAGTCCCAGGAGAATACCTACCAATTCAAACGCCAATCACAGTAGTAGGTCACCGGGTTACCTACTACTTCTGTCCCACTTGGGTTAGGCTTGGAGGTTCCCATGGTCTCATCCCTGTTGTGTTGATTGTTTCCTAGAACAGTTCACATGACTCAGGAAAACACTTACTTATGTTTATTTTTTCTTTTTCTGAAATTTCATTTTTAGTACTTTAGTAACAAAGTGGATTTTTTGAAGATTTTACTTATTTATTTTTAGAGAGGGAAGGGGAGGGAGGAAGAGAGGAAGAGAAACATCAATGTGTGGTTGCCTCTCCTGTGCCCCCTACTGGTGACCTGGCCTGCAAACCAGGCATGTGCCTTAGACTGGGAATCGAACCTGCAACCCTTTGGCTCACAGGCTGGTGCTCAACCCACCGAGCTACACCAGCCAAGGCAGTTATGTTTATTAGCTTAATAAAAGATATGATAAAGAATACAGATAAAATGTGAGGTGAAGAGATAGATAGGGCAAAGTCTGGGAAGGTCTTGATTGCAGGAGCTTTTGTTCCTTTGAAGTTGGGGTGAATCACCATCCTAGTACCTGGATGTGTTCACCAACCTGGAAGCTCCTCAAAACCTATTATACTGAAATTTTATGGAGGCTCCATCACATAGGCATGATCAATTATTAACTCCATTTCCAATCATTCTTCCATCTTGAGAATGGAAAAGGGTGGGGCTGAAAGTGCCAAACTTCTGATCTTGAGTTGGTCTTATTCTGGTGACTAGCCCAGGTCTGGGAGTCGAATAGGGACCCACTGAAAGTCACTTTGTTAGAACAAAAGTCACTTCTGTTACTTAGGAAATTCAAAGGAATTTAAGAGCCCTTCTGGGGTCAAACACCGAATATTAGAGCAAGAGATGCTCCTAGTACATTCACTAAATTATAAGTGAATTACAAGCATTTTAGGAGTTCTCATCAGGAACCAAGGTCAGAGACTACATATTATAATGAAAGGTCCTATCACCCCTGTTTACAATGGTTTCAGGAGTCCTGTGTCTGGAATTGAAGGAAGAGCCAGGAAGAGCAAACAAACAAACAAACAAACAAAATAGAAATAAGCACAATACAAGTGAATAACTAAGTAGCTGCTATTGAAGTGTTTCTTCTGCAGGTAATTATATGTTTTGAAAGACATTATTAAAAACATAACTCTGAAGACCTCAGAGAGCAAACAGATGAAGGAGAAAGATTAAGAGAAGAGGAGGAAGATGGCTGGTTTCTGTCCTGTGGGGCAGCCAAATCTCTCATAGAAAACCCATTATGTTTGGGCCTGAACACCTGAATATGGGAGCCCAGGAGAACCGAAATGTAAGAAGGGAGATGCCTGAAAGGACGAAGCTACAGCAGAGGAGGCCCACAGTCTGGAACCCAGAATACCTTCTATTGCTGATATATTTTATTATTATATAAGCCTGAACTCTAGTGCCTGCCACAGTGGTTTTGCACATAGTGGGTGATAATAACAGTTGGTAATGTTTCCAAATATCTACAAAGTCAGTAAAGTTAGAGATAGATCAATAGAAATTTTCCATCTGATCAAAATAAAAAGATAAAAAGAGAAAGAGAGGAACATAATAAAACATAAGCTCTGTAATAGAGTGAGTGCTGTATGAACATAGATGTTATTACAATTCATTTGGCTGGAGGGTCAGGGAAAAGTGACTTTTGAACTGGATCTTGAAGGGAGGATAGACATATGCTAGTCAACATATCCCTGGAAAGCAGAAAGCGAAATGAGGAGTAGAAGCATTGATGGGGAAAAATAAGTAGAACTCAGTGACTTGAATTCAAAAATAAGCTTCAGGATAGGAGGGAGGAGAGACATATACTGTACATGTGACAAGGTATTGGGGGAGGTGGAGAAGGAACAAATTGTTCTCTACCCTCAAGGCTCTTCTGGTGGTCTAATAATTAAATAGACATGAGACAGATCAGCCAGAGAAAATAACCAAGTTAAATATAAGCATGTGCACAGAAACCCTACATACACGAGAGAGTCAGAGACCACATGTGCATCAGAGGTTCAGAGACAGAAAGGGGGACGGAAATAGATAGGACATCCTGAGCTGGCGATGAGGTAATACACCTGGGGGCTTCAGAGGGTCTGTGATGGTGAGCACAAGAGCAGATGTTTAGTAAATACAAGCTTTTCCTGCCATGAAGATGGGTTAAAAAGGTTATTGCTGATATCTGCTTCTGGGCAAGGCCCCCAATTCGAGTTCTTTCAGGTAGTTAATGGGAGGGGCAGAAGTTTCTTTGAGCCTGAGGCTAGAGTTGTCTTCTGCTCACAATAACCTGCATATCACTGAGGCACATCCTGGGGTGACTCCTTCTGGAGCCCCATGAAGACACTAGGAAGCTCTAACAGAACACGTGTCTCTGAGGATGACTGACTGGTGAAGGACAGTTTGAGGGTGACACTAAATCTACAGTTCTAGATATTTCTCGGATGTCCTTTTCCACATTTCTTTTGTTGAACACGCCATCACTACTTACTTAATTCTCTTTCCCTCTCTCTTACCAATCACGACTAAATTGTTATGCCCAATTTTGTTGATTTTTACCTCCTTGATACCTGGAAATCTCATCTATCTTTTTGTTGCTGTTTTCTCCATTGCCAGAGCCCTAGTTCAAACTACATAACACACCTCGTGTTATGACTGCAGCGAGCTCCTCGAACCCATTCTGGGTCTTCATCTTTTCTCCACGTAGGAGACAGAGTGGCTCATTAAGTGGTGTCTGTGTTCACATTACTCTTGTGCTTTAACCTCTGGAAGGGTTTTTCTTTACTTGTAGATTATTGAAAAGTGTGGAAATAATGAACAGGGCCATCAGTAGAGGAAAATAAAATAAAGACCGCTATATATTTGAACTACAGAATCCTATGGAGTTGGTGTCATTGAATAAACATCTACCTGCATCAATGTGAAAGGATCATAAAAACAATAAATGGGAATAAAACCAAGTTGCTTCAGCAATATAATGGCATTGATGCAAACTAAAAACCCCCCACAAAACAAAAAACATACAATATATCTGTAATATGTATAGTGTATCATATATAGTATATAATGGAGACCCCCAAACCCTGAAATTTATTTAAATATAAAAATATATATTTTATTCTTACATGTTTAAACCTCAAGCACTTTCAAAATACACATCTTGATATGTGTATTTGATGCAACGCACATATCGAGATGTTTTTTCCACTGCTCAAAACGGTTCTTGAAGTCATTGATTTTGATGCCTTTTAGTGCTTCTGCCATTTTTTGTTCCACCCCTTCCACATCAGCAAAATGTTTCCCTTTGAGGAATTTTTCCAGCCAAGGAAGCAAGAAAGAAGTCGCTCAGGGTGAAAACAGGTGAATAGGGAGGGTGGGGCATGGGGGTCATGCCATTTTTGGTCAAAAACTGCTGCACGCCCAGCACAGGATGGGCAGGTGCGCTCATAAATCACCCATCATGAAATGGACAAATGCATTGAAAGAGTCTTCAAAAAAAGTCACTGAAGCTGAACACAGCCTCTGACAACAACGCCAACTGATACACTGAAAACAGACGGGTTCCTAGAACACTCACTGAGCGCAGAAGCCCATTCTACAAGGGGCCCACCTACCCCCAGGATTCTGTTTTTTTTGGATCCCCCTCACATATATTATATAATTTATATATAGTACATATTATACATATTATATATGTATAATTTACAAGTATGTCTATTTACTAAAATGTTTCAAAACAGGGTGAAAAAAGATAGCACATCTTTTTCAGAAAGGTACTTTTACGTTTTTTAAAAGTTTTTAAGTTTTTTAGCAAAATAAACATGACAAAATTTAGCATTTATTAAATATGGGCAATGGATATACAGATGCCATAATATTTTCTATTGTTGTTTGAAACACTTAACAATGAAATATAAAACAAAAATGACAGACATCACTTTGTGATATTATTTTCTTCTGTTTCTTCCACAAAATTTAATCAGACTAATATCAAATAAGGGGGGAAGGGAAGGAAAGGGGAATTCCTTGTGGGAATGTAAAGAAATACTACAAATATCTTTGCAGGCACTTTGTCAATATCATAAAACACATTTTAAAATATTTCTAAGTATATATGCTTTTCTCAGTTGTTCTCAATATTTTGTTATTAGAACCACCTTACACTCTTAACAATTGTTTAGCTCATCAAAACCCTTTTATTTACATGTCCTAGATCTCATCTACCGATATCTGCCATATTAGAAATTAAAGCCAAATAGTTTTAAAAAATACAAGTATACACAAGCACGCATTCTATTAGCCATCAGTGTAATGATGTCACCTCACCATAAGTCTCTGGAAAACTTCTTATGCTAAGAGCATTACTCCCTAAACTCACAAT
Organism: Tonatia bakeri; assembly: GCA_004024845.1. Taxonomy (NCBI): domain Eukaryota; kingdom Metazoa; phylum Chordata; class Mammalia; order Chiroptera; family Phyllostomidae; genus Tonatia; species Tonatia bakeri. The sequence continues at coordinate 32,139 of PVIA01002281.1, read as the reverse complement.
GTTAAGAGCATGAAAGTGAAAAATAAATGATGCCCAAGGATGGTTATGAAAACATTTCACCTGTGGACTCCCTAAAAGTCTGTGTCCCTAGGTATCTGTAGATTGTACTTTGATATCCAGCAACCTAGAGAAAATCACCCACATGAGCATCAAGTTAAATGTATGGAGATGTTATTAGAATGTTCTTCAAAGAAAGAGAAATTTGAAAAAAAAAGGTGACTAAAATTTTCATTAGTATGGTAGTGGATAGAAAAATGTTGGTATAATCTAAATTAAAATTCTGTGTGGCACTTAAAATGTGTACATTATAGCTTAATGTATCAGCATATAAGAATTTAAGAGTTTCAAGGAGGTAATATTAAAGTAAAAAGTAGAATGCAGAAGAGTATTATTTGGACTGAATGTTTGTGTCCCTCCAAAATTTCTACATTGCAATCCTCACCCTTGTCATCGTGGTGTGAGGAGGTGGAAACTTTGAGGGTTGGTTAGGTCACAGAGGGTGAATGAGAGCAGTGTCTTACAAAAAAATACCCCAGAGAGGCCTTTTGGACCTTCTGTCTTGTCAGAGCACAGCAAGTAGGAAACCATTTATGACCCAGAATATGGTATCTCATCAGACATGGAATCTGCCAGCTTTTGATCTTGGATTTTCAGACTCCAGAAGTGTGAGAATAAATTTCTGTGTTTTATGAGACACTCATTCTATGATATTGTTATAGCAGCCCAAATTAACTAGGACAGAAATCTATAATATGCTGCCTTTTATTTAAGAGCAGACCAAATAATCCTCAATGTAGTGTGTATTTATGCATATATATATGCACACACACACACACAAACAGAAAAGGTCCATTTGCCTGTGTGTATCAAAGCCCAATAAGACATGAAAAGGAAATTGCAGCCAAGAAAGTAAGGGCTTATTATTTGAGGAGATGGAGTCACACGTGAGCTAGTACTCGAAGACCTGGATCCCTGATGGCTTCCTGGGGATGGATTATATTGGGTGAAAAAATCATTAATCAGGTTGACTAAAGGGACCAGGGTGGTTGTCTGTACTGATTGGTTGGTGCTACAGTAGGGGGTAATTGATTATTGCATTTGGTCCTGATGTCAGCCATGGTGTCGTTCTGTGTGATTTTGCAAAAATTTGTTCTACTTTCCTGGGTCCAGAGCTGACATACAACTGAGGCCAAGATGTTATCTTTATTTAGTCTGATTGAAAACTCTGTCTCTGTGGTAAACGGACCTGAGACCTTGTTTCTAAGACTATTGGATGCTGAAAAGAACCACATTGTTCTGAGGGCTTAATGATTAAGCAAGAGAGTGGACATGCAAGGGAAAGGGAGTCGGTGAGTCAGGGTGCTGGGTGAGGCCAACCTGAGCCAAAGGAAGAACAAAAAGGAGGGGTCAGACAGAAGAGTATGTGGTTTCTGCATGGCTGGGCATGTGCAGACACTCACGCACACACATATGGGAGGGTACAAACCAAATTAGCCTTGCATTTACCAGGTTGGAAGAGAAGAAACAGTTGGAGAAGACAAAATAAACAAAGTCTAATTAAAATTTACATGTACAAATACAATTTTTCTTAAAAACTTTAAAAGAGAAAGAAAGCCTGAGAATTTGTCAGTAGGAGCTGTGTATTTATTACTAGTCAAATACATAAGAAAATAGACTTATGATATAGAATTTTGTGGTGTCAGGTAAATAAATACTTGCCACATCTCCATGTAATATTAGAACACTATTTTTCTATACTTACATTATTATAGTGAAAAATTAATCCAAAGTGTTTTCCAAAACTCATTTAAAATTTTAGTTCTGATGTAATAAATCTGTAACTCCTCATTTTTCTTAAAAAGAAATCCATAGGTGATTTGTGATGCTTTTAGTGGGGTTGAATGCAACAGATCAAGTTTACTATGTTATGGAGTTGATATTAACAACATTTATCTTAAAAGTAACCTTTTGTCTGTTTACCCAGTGAGCTGCTAATCTGAAAAAAATCTGATTAGTTCCATCCAGAGTTAAATTCAATTTGATGCAGACAACCATTGCTTCTGAGTAAGCAGAACTGCTTCTCCCTTTCTACACTTAACTTCTTTCAATCATTCCTTGTAAGTTCAGGGGCAAGCTTAATCACTTTAATGCAATCAATCTTAAAATTAATAGCAAGAGTGGCCAGAGTCTCTGCTGCAGAATAGGTCATATCCCCTTATATAATATTCATTTCACTGTTCATTGGTGCCTCTCACCTGTCATATGTTTAAACAAAGATGAATATTAGTGAAACCATTATCATTTGGCAACAAAACATCCAGATAATGGAGGGACATATGTGTGAATAGAATTAGCTTAAAATATGCAACAAATCAATCTGATATGAAAGACTTTCTAAAGTCTTTTTGTTTTTTTCTCATGAAAAAAGAACCAGCCCAAATCTCAGTTCTGTATGAACAACAATCTTTCCATTTGTCAGGAACACAGAGAGGAGTTGTAAGCATTTTTCAGGCATTTATTTTAGGAACTCAGTCCATCTTTGACAGACTAATTGCTTGTTCACTGAGCAGAAATCCCAACAACAGATAATGATCCCCTCTAGTTAAACAATCCCTCTTCTGGTGATGTCATTTATGCCGGTTTTGAAAGTTACTTCTGAAAAATGTTTTGCACTTAAAAGGCACTTTCTCTCTGATGGAAACATCGATTTGTTCCCCTAGTCCCCATTATAAATAGTAAAATAAATACACAGTAAAAGAGTTTTAAGGAGTGGCCACATTCTTCCTCTACATGCAGCCCGTCCATTTTAGAACCTCGGTTGCTTTATTTGTATTCTGTCTTTTAACTGTGCGTTGTTAGACATCGGTGTCCCGGTGGCCAATCGGAGCAACCAGACAGATGTTTTCCTTGGGTTGTTAGCATTCTGTCTTGGGATATTTGCTTTCAGAAAGATTATAAAACAAAAACAAGTCAGCTTGCAGGGCAAAGTTAGGTGAGCAACCTATGTGGCTCCCAATGCGTTCTTGTGCTTAATTTAAATGAAATCTACCTTTCAGTATAAGGGTGGCTACAGCATCAGTAATTAATTGGAATAAATATATGTCCTGTTTTATGGTTAGATTTCATGTGGAATTTCATAAGGTCACATTTTCAGAATCAGTCATCACACTGAAAACATGTAGAAGGAGCAACCAGAAAGATGAAGGGTCCAGAATCCATGCACCATTTGGATCTCTTGAAAGATCTCCACAAAGTTATTGCAGGGAAAGAGCAGGCTGAGGGTGGATGGGTATGTTGGCTCCAACAGAGCTGAGACATGATCACGTACATGAAGAGATGCCATCCCTGTTGTTTCAGAAAGCACAGCTAACACCCGTGGACAGGCATGACAGAGACATAGGTTTTCCATCAATGTAACGAAGAACTTCCTTTATTTGAAAGGGGAATGGTTGATGAGAACATGAACTCACCGTTCCTCGTTTAGTCATGAAGCTAGAAAAAGATCTTTCAGAGATGCACTGATGCTTTCATACACTGGAAGACTGACCATTTCCTTAAATCTATTTGAAGTTTCTCATCTGATTTTTCCTACTTGCAACAGAGCCCAAGTGAGGTCGTCTTTAATGCTATCTCCATAACAGTTTCCTTACAGAAGGTTTGGTGTGAATCAATGAGTAAAGAAACAGCCTTTCTCAGAGATCCAGTAGAAACACTGATATCATGTTGATCAAAATTGAATTCTTAACCTACATGCCGTATACTGGCTCTTATTGGCTACTAAATTGGTAGAGGTGATACTGAGTGATACCAGTTTCAGGGGTTTGGATGTTTATGTATGTGTACACACGGGAGTAAATACAACAGGACAAGGATCCTAAAAGAGTCTTGTACAAAGTGCAGTGCTTTAGAATGACCTAGATATTTAGATTTGTTTTAGGAATAGAATTCTCCCATTACATGGTTAGAACTATAGACAGTATTAGGTAAATTAACCATTAGAGTTGGAGATTTTAACACCCTTGTCTTAGTAATTGATATAGCAACTAGTAAACCAAAAATAAGATCATAGAAGATCTGATCAATGCTATCAATTACCTTGATCAAACTTCACAAACATTTTTTTAATGTGCACATGAAACATTCAAGACAGACCATACAGGAGCCACTAAGTGTCGTAATACATCAAAAGATTTATGTTTTTATTAGAAAAGAATAAATGCTTAACATCAATTGTCTCTGTTTTTGTCTTATGAAGCTGGATATAAAAAAGAAAATTAAACCCAAAGCATACCCAAAAGTAATTAATTAAAATAAGAGTAGAAATAAATAACATAGCACAGAGAAAATGATGGAGAAAATGAACCACACTAAAAGAGGTCTTTGAAAAGGTAGCATTGCTAAATGTCTAGCAGGAGTGCTCATGAAAACAAGAGACAAAAACATTTTAACCGATATCAAGAAACTTGAGGCATGACAATATTATAGATTGTACAGATACTAAGGTTATAATAAAGAATATTATGAATAAATTTATGCCAATAAATGTGGAACCTTAGATGAGGTATAAACATCCCTTCGAATGTCTTTTTAAAGAAAATTTCAGGGACAGATAGTTTCTACCTGTGAATTCTATCAAGTATTTAAGAAAAAGAAACAATGGCAATCTCACACAAATTCTTTCAGAAATTAAAGAAACACACATTCCAATTTGTTTTAAATTTGTTTTGTAAACCCAGCATGACTCAAATGCCAAACCCTGACAAGAAAATTATAAGAAAAAAATTACAGACCACCACATATTTGAATCTAGGTCCAAGACATTCTTTAACATTAGCAAATTAAACTGAAAAATATTTAAAAAGAATATACATAACCAAGAAGTTCAGTTCAAGGTTATAAGGAATATAAGGTTAGTTTAACATTTGAAAAATATTAACTTAATTTACTATATAAATATTATATGGGAGAAAAATGATACAATCTCAATTGATGAAGAAAGAGCATTTGACATCATCAATTTAATACCATTCATGGGTTTAAAAGTAACCCAGCAAACAGCACAGAAGGGAATCTCTTCAATCTGACTCTGGTCATCATCAAAACTCAAATTTAACATCACACCAGAGGGTGAAATATTGAACATTTTCTTAGTGGGGATTGGGAATAAGGCAAGGATGTCTGATTTTACCACATCCATTTAACACTGTAATTGAGGTCCCAGTCAATGCAATAATGTGAGAAAAATAAGTAAAAAATATTGGAAAGGAAAAGGAAAAATTTATTACTGGGTTTTTAATGATGGCTTACATAGCAAGTATTAAAAAGTTTATCAAATATTTGCTACATTTGCTAAACCTCACATGAGAATTTATCAAGGTCACAGTATACAAAGTTTTCATACAAAATTAATTTTAATCTCTGTATAGTAGTAGCAAAGAACTTAAAAATTAAATTTAAAAATTTCCACTTTTAATAGATCAAAAAGCATAAAATACTTAGATAGGAGGCTAACAATATGCACAACCTCAACAAAGAATAAATAAAAGATTGCTGAAGGACATTAGTGAGTAACTAAACAAATGGAGACCTCAATAAGCTATGAATTGGAAGATGTCTATTTTCAACAAAATTGATGTATATGTTCACAAAATTCCAAGTAAAATTCAACAGGTTGTGTGTGTGTGTGTGTGTGTGTGTGTAGACTTTGGGAAAGTAATTCTGAATTTTACATGAAAATGCAAACCAGTTCTGAAAATAAAGGATAGAGTTGGTGGACTCACTTTTGATTTTGAAACTAATGATAAAACTATTGTAATCGAGACAGAGTGATATTGACATATGAATATACAAATCAACTGGGCAGACTAAAGAATGCAGAAACACTCCTATTTATATTAGGTCAATTGATTTTCAACCAACACTCCAAGCAAATGCAACAGTGAAAAGAAATTCTTTTTTCCAAGACTGGATATCTGGATGGGAGAGTAAACACTCTGGGGAGACTATCCATGTGGGGAAAAATTACCTTTATCTTTGTCTCACTTTATACACATGAAAATAACACAAACCAGGTCAATGACTAACACATCACAGCTAACCCTATAAAATTTTAGAAGGAAACATAAAAGATTACCATTGTGACCTTGAGGTTGGCAATGACTTCTTGCACAATACACACAAAAATCACTAACTGTGAAAAGAAAATAAAAGGGCAAATTGGACTTCATTTAAATAAAAAAGCAACTTTTGTTCATCAAATGCAAGAGAGCTGAGTACATACCAGACGAAGATATTGGGAGAAGTATAGACTTCATTAATAAATATATCTGACAAAGGACCTAAATACAGAATGTATAAGCACTCCTATAGACTAAGCAATCGAATAAAAATAGCAAAATATTTGAATGGACACATCAAAAAAGAAAATATACAAGTGGCCAATAAGTACACAAAAAGATATTCAAGATTTTGTAGTTATTAAACAATTTCCAATTAAAAGTATCATGAGATACCACTCTACTTAGTCACTTCTTTAGCCTTTAGAATGGCTAAAATTAAAAACAAGCAATACTAAATGTTTAGAGAGAATGTGGAGTAACTGGAATTCTTACAAATTGTTAGTGAGGTACAACCGTGTTAGAAAACAGTTTTGCGGTTTCGAATAGAGTTAAATACACACTTAACACGTGATTCAGCATATTCAGTCCTAGACATTTACTCAAGGGAAATAAAACATATATTTGTACTTAGACTTGTACCCATATTTTGACTATACTATTCAAAATAGCACAAAGCCGGAAATAGTCTAGTGTTCCTTAATGGGAAAGTGAACATACAAATTGGTGTTTATTGACACAATGGAGCTCTACTCAGCAGTAAAATGGGACCTGTTTCAGTAGTCTAGGACAGAAGATGGTGGTAGCTCAGACTAGGGAGTTAGGGATGGAGCTGGGCAGCACTTAGGTCAGGGATGAAGGTTCAAGGTGAAGCTAGCAGAATTGTTGAATTTGGATTGAAGGAATGAGATATAAAGTGGGTGCAACGATGCTTTTGTGATTTTGTTAAAGGCAACTGGATGCTTGGCATTACTCTTCCTGGAGGCCGAAGTCTGGGAAAGAAACAATGTTAGAGTGTCTGTGTGTGCATGGGGAATCACGCAAAGTGAGCAGAGTTCTGTTTTTCCATGTTAACTTTGCAAGACCTTTTGGATGCGCAAAGAGAGATATCAGGCCAGTTCTTCCACATATCTATTTGGTCTTCGATGAAAAGATCAGTGTTGGGTGTATCATTTTGGAGTCTTTAACATATAGGTTGCATTTAAGGCCATGGAACTTTGAAATACAGAGGTATCAGGTGTGTGTTGTGTAGTTGTAAGGTGTACATTTAATTTTGTTGGTACAACTAGATTGGAATTCTCCGAAGTCAGAGATAGTGTTTTTGTTCTTTCTAATCTTTACAGCAGGCTTTCTTGAAAAGAAAGGTACTCTCTAAATGCATGTTCAACATGTTAAGTAAACAAGTAAATGAAAATGTAGGGTATTTTTTACATATACATATTTTTATTGTTGCTCAATTATAGTTGTCCCCATTTCCCCCCATCACCCTCCCCTGCCCTACCCACCCCCACCTCCCACATTCAATCCTCCTCCTGTTGCCTTTGTTCATAGGTCCTTCATACATGTTCCTTGACTCGAAAATGTAGGGTATTTTTCTCTTGAATAGGAAAAATAAAAGATACATAAAAAGAAAAATATTTAACTGGTAAACTGCCTAACAAGTAATTCATCTGAATATGCAAAATAGATTCTAATATTTTCAGATAATCTATAAGAACAACATGTCTGCTAATGTTATTACAATATATAAAAAGCTATTGGAATTGTGATAACATTATGGTTTGTGTTCTGGCTGTGCCGTTTTAAAAGGGTGACTTTGGGCAAACTGTATAATGACATAATTTTCTCCTCTTTGAAATTAAGGTAATAATTATATGTATATTGTGGGACAGTTGTAGAGATCAAAGGGAATGCAGAGTATAACGAGCTTTATTAAGTGGTCATCAGAAATGTAAATGCTAGTCATTATTGATACATTTCTTTCTGTTATTTATTATCACAATGGACTATTCAATGTCACATTCTACCACACTTTATTTTCACAGCAATCTTGTTAAATCATTAACCTCAAACTGATTACCGGGGCTCCTTGAATTTTAATTTGTATTAGCAAATGAAAAGTCCAGGAAGCATGAGAATGTAGCATAGCCCGTGAGAGCTGGATGCGGAGCTGTTTCTAGGAGCCAGTCCCCTGTGAACTGCCACAAACCATGTTATCCTGTAGGCGATGATCTCCTTGTCAGTCTGGCCTTGCTTGGCTTATAGAGTGAATGCCCCAAGTTCAAACAGATTGCACTCTCCTTGGAGTGGGTCATGAAGGAAATTTTCACCTGCCTATATTATTAGTTGAAGGTACAAAGGTAGCAGGCCCTACAGTAGACGGATCCTGTGAACCCCATGACCTCTGTCTGCCAAGGTGAAAGACGGATGAGGCCGGAAAGCTGCCATGCTTGACTGCCTTGAGAAGCAGTCAGCAAGTAGGGTCTCAGCCAGCACTCTGGGCACGCGTCCGCGATCCGTAGTGCGTCACTTCCCTCGGCCCAGGTGGTAGACAGCTCTGGGTTTGTACAGCCGGGTTAAATCACATAAGCATGGGAGTATCACAGAGAGGGAGAGTATCGTGGGATGGATCATGAACGCAGATGCCAAAGCAGCTGCTGCAGCCTGGCGGCCAAACCACACCCCACCAGCACTGGACTCGGTGAAACAGTTAGCAGGGAAAGTCTCCTCCAGTGCCTGGGAAACCCTTCGTGCTTCCGGAGAGCTTTCAGCCACACAAAGCTGGGCCAGGCAGAAGTGCACTGGGTTTGTGTCAATAGACCTGAACTAGAATTCTTGCTCTATGCTTGTGACCTTGTACAATGCTCTTTTCCTCCTTGTTCCGTTCAGTATTTTATCATGAAACTGAAGATTATTACTTATTTGTCAGAAATAATTTGAAGATTATGAACCCTATCATAGACTGTCTAGCATGCAGTCTGTCACATGTTAGGTATTCAGAATCAGTTAATCCCACTGTCTACCCTGGCTATGGTCTAAACCAAAGCTGCCTAGTAGAAATATAATATAAATTCTATTTATATATACTTTAAAATTTATATAATTTATATCCAATTTAAAATTTTCTCATAGCCCTATTAAAAAGTTAAAGTGAAACAGATAATAGTGATTTCAATAATGTGCTGTATTTAATGCAAAAAATCCACAATATTATTATATCAATAGTTAATATAAAATTATCAATAAAATATTTTCCATTTTTGTTTATATTTAAATTAATTAAAATTAAATAAAATTAAAATTGATTTCCTCTGCCAAACCCACTTCATCTTTAAATGTCCGCAGTCACATGTGGCTGAGGTATTGGACAGTGACGGTCTAGGGGAGTGTTAGCTGTGAGCGATCAATGGACAGAAGCAGAGAAAATGAAGTTAGACTGGCTAAGACTGGCAACCACTAAGACAAGAAAAATATAATGGATTTATGAGAAATAGTGTTGAATCTGGTGCCTGGAAAATAAAGTTATCATTTTGTTGACATAGGGAAGTAGAAGTCATTTTGAGGGACGGATGGATTAGAGATTAAAAGTTTAATTGTAGACATGCCGAGTTTGAGATGATTTCCAGAGACCTCTGTAAAGATGCCTAGTAAATAGACGGGCAGGGATTCTTTTCAGTGAAGGTGTGGATATCAAGGGTGTGGCTGAGTTCTTCACGGGAGAGGACTGCACAATGGGAATTAAGGAACTCTGGTTTGGCAGGATTTAGACCGTGACACGAAAAAACCCCAACTCAAAAGAGTGGATGGAAGAGTAGAAGAACCAAGTGCATTTAATGCAACATCACTGAGTTCAGTGATGTTCCAAGAGGCAGTGAATGGTGGGTCCTTGCTCCGGGAGGAAGAGCGGAGGGAGCGGAGTGAGGAAGAGCCCACAGTGGCTCCCGTGGCATCGTTTCCGCCATCTGCCTCTGCTCTGTCTGTCCCCCCTGCTCTCTGCACCCCTCAGCATCGTCCCAGTCATGCTGTGGGCTGCTCCAGCTTCACGTGCTTCAAAAGAAAAAACAAAAAGCCACAACAATAAGACAGTCCTGTTACTTTTCCTCCTGCTTGTCTTGCACATAATTTTGATAGTTTGGTTCTCCCATCTGACTTGCTCATCGATTACACTTACACTTATCCCACCTCTGCTACCTGGAGCTCAGCACTCGGGCTCGGGAATAACCAGGGTCCCTCCTTTTTGTGTAAGAGGTGACTTGCTTTACCAGAAGCTGCCTTAGGCAAAGTCATCTGTCCCTGCCAACTTCAAACCAGTGTTTGTAAACGGAATGAGCTTTACTTTCCTCATGTTAGGAGGGGTTCTGCTTCTATTTGGAAAGCTGTCTGGGAGAGTAGAAGTTACTCTTTGTTTCTCAGAGGTTTCTCAGCTCGGCAACCCAGTGATTCACTCTAACACTTCCAGGCTTAGTGCCTAACCAAATTAGCCGAACCTGGCTTTTAATCTAAGTGCTGAGGTTTCTTTCTATACAGGATTTCACAATAGATATATTTTGTTAAAAATATAAATTGAGTGTTGGCTGGGTTCAGTTGGCTGGAGCATCGTCTGTGTACCGAAAGGTTGCAAGTTTGATTTCTGGTCAGGGCACATACTTGGGTTGTGGGTTCGATCCCTGGTGAGGGTACATATGGGAGGCAACCAATCTGTGTTTCTCATCTTTCTCTCTCTCTTCCTCTCTGTCTCTCTAAAATCAATAAACATATTGACATAATAGTTCTAGCAATTTAAGATAATGGCAAATATCACCATGTCTAAAGTTTGAAAAGGTCTGAATCAGAGAAAGATAAAGGAACATGAATCATAGGTATCAATGAGTCTTCATGACATAGACTAGGTTTTCCTGGCATCTACAGACAGAAGATACACCTAAATGACTTCAGCCACATGCTTCTAGCATCTGGAAAAACAGTGTCCAAGTGAAGAACCATGAGGTGAGATTTAACCCAGCTTACAAGTTAACAAGTTAGCCTCCTAGTTTCGTGGTTGTGTAGACGACAGTGCATGACTCTACTAGAGTAGTGGGCAGAGCATGGGTATTTTTGTATCTACTTCCCAGACCCCTTTTCCCTTTGGGTGATGCAGAGAGGAACCGATAATGTCTGCACATGTAATGGGGTGCCTTTCAGGAAGGGAGCCCTATGCTTGAAGACTGAATCTCTGGTAATGGGCAGGGAGCATGCTTGGCTATGTTCTTGATTATATACCATGCCATCTTTATTAGACTGGACTTCAGCATCCCTACTCTTTGCTTCAAAGGGAGATGCTATGTCTCTGTGCTCAGTGAATACAGGTTCGTCAACAGATAGGGCAGAACAAGGGGCAGTGGGTGTCTTGCTTCACAAGACAGAGAGAATTGTGAAAGCCCCATGGAGAATTGTCTCCCCACAGTCAGTGTCTTAATATATGAGAAAAAAATCCATAAAAAGTCACTTTAATCATTGTGATATATGGCATATTGTAAATTACTGACACATTAGATCAAAAACTGAAAGGCATTCAGAGTCTTTCTGGGGCGGGCAAGACACTTATATTTTTAGAAACCAGTCATTAATTAGACTTGAAATGAGTTCTTTAATCAAAATGGACATAACTTGAACAACCAGAGGTATATGAAGCACATGTAGCCACTGGCCACCCACTAACACATGCTAATCAGTTGCGTTAAGACTTGCTTATTTTCTCACATTTACTGAGAAAAAACCACAATCACAAATGTGATGGATTTCAAGTAAAATACTATATACACGAATATGGCATTTTAGGGTTCTATTCTATGCTGTGTCTCTGCTATATATATATATATATAATAACACATCATGTGCTGGTGAAGGCAGGAGTTGGCAATTATGATCAAATCGTAACAATGTAAAGAGAGCTTCAGCCAAGCATAGTCTAAAAAGATTCTGCTAATTACCTTGATAGTTTTGTTTTACTTTTTCTTTAAATACATGTTATGTATGCCGTATGTCTCTGAAAAGTCTGTTTCTCTCTGATTGGTGATAATAACTCAAAAACCTTTTATTGATAAATTTCATAATGTTAAATATCTTTATTGTAGGCCGAAATCCTGTTTCACGATACAAAATTTATTAGTTTAAGTTTGCTTTCAGGCAAAATTGTAATCTGTATTTGAGAAGAGAAATCACTGGGTAGACAAAAGGCAGAGTGGCCAAGTTGGAAGAAATGCATTTAATACAACACGCTCTATTTGACTTTACTTCTCTCACATTAAACAAAGTTTTCACAAGACAGTTTTGGTGGAAACAGTCTATTAAAATCAAATATGTATGATTCATTAAACCAAGACTGTGGCTTATTTTGAATGAATATAAATTCTTTCTCAAGATAGTTCTTTTCTAGTGTTTCTTTAGAATGGACATAATTCAACACTGGAGAAATGGACTTATATTCCAATATGAGAGTACAGGTCTTAGCATACTTCAGTTTATCAGAGACACTGAACTTTTAGAATTTAAATTTTGTATTTTTAAATTAAAAATGACTTCATTTCAATTTTACTTAAGTATTTAATTGGGGTAATGCTGTGCATTCTGTTAAGTTTTGTTGTAGTCTTTAAAAATTCTTTCATCAATTACTTGGTTTTCCCTTTTCTCTGCCTCTCACCAAGCCACATTATTCTACCATCACGTAGCTCTCTGAATGTATTCTGTGTATTCCCATGGCCAGTCAGAGAGCAGGAGGCGTACATATGAAGTGTCTTCTTATTATTGTATAAAACATCACAATAATACAAATTTATTATTACATTTTACCTTTTACCTAATATTTTGGAAATCCCTTCAATTTAATGTGTATATTTGTACTTCTTTTCTTTTCATGGGTGTAAAAACATTCCATGACATGGTTGCACCATAATTTATTGGTGCGTTCCCCTAATAATGAGCGTGTATTCTTTTTTCAGAATTGTTGTCACCTTTCAAAAATGCTATAATTAACATATAATCTTATGGACCAGTGCTTTTATTCCCTATAATAAATTTCTAGGATTTCGATTTCTAAAATGAAGGTTATTTATATTTAAAATTTAAAAATATGTGTTGTTAGGTTGTTTCCCAATTAGGCGATAGATACTCACATTCCCGTCAGCAATGAACTTGAGTCACATTTTTCTCCTTGCTCCTATACCTGTAGGTTCTTATTCTCTGTGAAGCTGAATATTATAGCAAGGGCAACCAAATACGTGGGGAAAACTTATCATGTTTCAGCACTTATAGAAGGTTTTTGTGCTTTATGATTATTGACCTTAGCCTGAATCCCAGGGGTTATAACCATAGCAATCTACGTATTAATTATAACAAGTAATATTGGGTTGAACCACATGAATTGCCTATATTTGATCAATTTCCACCTAAAGAATGCCAATTTTATATGGTTTGACCTCACATTTCTAGGGTGTTTTCTAGGCCTCACATTAATATCACAGAATAGTGATAATAACTGGATTCATTGGTCATGTATTCTGTGGCAGACGCAGTGCTGAATGCATTTTCTCATCTGTTCTTCACCACAGTTCTTCGACCCTCTTCCATGGAGACCTAGTGAACGCCCCGGCTTGGTTTCAGGTTCTGTCCAGGACCCAGGTTTTGCTTCCTTTTCTCCTGACCGAAATTGCATTTTGAAGTTCTGTCTTGTTCCAGGTACTGTTTTGCCCCCCTTCTCCTTTCTTCCTCACCTATCTGTATCATCCCCCCACCATAAAAACCAAACCCTGCTTCTCCCACGTGTCAGAATTCCAGAAGTCACAATATGATGAGGACCCCTGTGCATCTGGAGGAAAAAAGAGTTCAGACATTGATCCCACCAAACTTTGAATTTAAAACCCATTGCCCGGGAAGCTACCTATTGTTGAAACTTCCATAAAAACTACTGGAAATGGAAATGAGCACCACAAGCTATTTTCTGTTGAGACTAAACTCAAAGGAAACGAATGAGATCATCTAAGCAACAACATATAATTGTGACAGATTTTAGGAATTCATATTTAAACACAAATTAAGAAAAGCAAATACATATTAAATAAATAACATGTGAATAGCAAAACCTGCCATAGGCAGTAGAAATAACTGAGAAGCAATGATAACAGCACAATCAGGATGTCGACAGAGGTAAATGCCATTTACGGGGGTGACAGGAAACAAATGTCAGGTGGTAGAAATATTCAAGTGCCTAAATGTCATGTGATAGTGCATTTTTTTAAACCTCTTTCCTTAGGACCAGGGCTAAAAATCTGTTCATGCTTTCTATGAGATTTTCAAATAATATGGGTTAATGTGTGAGTATACTCTATCCGTGCTCCAACTTTTTCTGGATATTTATCCTTTATTCTCAAGTGCTTCCTTATAGACTAGAGAAACCGCATAGTCTATTCTTCATTTGCATCTCATAGTGAAAGTTCATTTAGCAATGACTAAAAAATGTTGATTACTTCAGGCATTGGCACAGTGGACCTTGGAGAAAAAAGGTACTATAGTGCAAAGTGTGCACACTAATAGTACGACTTTTCTGTTAAGAGCGATATATAAAATTACCATTTAGAAAGAGCATCTTGGCCCAGACTGCCTGAGCTTATATCCCTTTCACTGGCCCTGTGATACTGAGCAGCAGCTCAATTTCACCGTGTCTCATTTCTCTCATCTAGGAAAGAGAAGTAATGATAATGTCTACAGTGAGGTTTAAAGGTGATAACATGTATAAAAGACTTAGAAGAATCTTTAGTATGCAGCAAACACTGCATACATGTTAATAGTTATAACTATTTTCATGGTTTTCATTGTTCACATAAAGAATAGAAACTTAAAACTTACCAACACACCCTAGGCCTGGGTTGGAATTAGAGTCGTGACAGAGAGAGCAGACCTGCCATCAGACAGGCTCGGGCTGAATTCCGGCTTCTCCTCTTCCAGTCAGAGTTCCGTCAGGAAAACGATCATCCACACACTGGGTGGAGAAGGGTTTAATAAACAGACTTTTCAAAAGACTAGTGAGGCTAAGGGCAAGGCGTGGAGAAAAATGAGCTACATTTGGTTTGAAAGCCTGGAAACACTTCAGGTCCTAGCTGAAGGGGCAAGTGGGGGAAGCAGTTATTGGATCCAATGACAGATGATTGATAGATAGACGATAGATAGATGGATAGATACCTGAAAAAACCTTCCTGCAAAAGCACGGCCAACTCTGTCCTAAGACTTCACCGTCTTCCTCACTCCAAACTCCAGCTTCCCATCTCCTGTCAGTGTCTCCCATTGGGGGACCCAGCCAGAAGTCAGAGAGCAAGGAGACCTTT
This sequence comes from Tonatia bakeri, assembly GCA_004024845.1. Classification (NCBI taxonomy): domain Eukaryota; kingdom Metazoa; phylum Chordata; class Mammalia; order Chiroptera; family Phyllostomidae; genus Tonatia; species Tonatia bakeri. The sequence goes on along the minus strand of PVIA01002281.1, from coordinate 16,667 downwards.
TGAAAAAAGTCCATCAGGATCCTTTCCAGAGCACAGAGCAGGAGATAGAAAGGCAGTAAACTGACCTACAAGGACAGTCTATCCAGCACTTCGTTGGCCTCTCAGAAGCTCACCCTCACTCTGAGTTATATTATTCTCTGAGTTCTGGCAACTGCGTCAACCTCGACTGCTGTCTCCAGGCAAGACCACACACTGGTCTAGACTGTTAGTAGATCCCCCAACATAGTCTTTGACCTTTTCCAGAGAGTTTCTAGTTTTGTTAGTGATTAGAGCTAGAATTTTACTTTTTTCCCCTTCTAATGATGGATGTAGTCGATTTTAAACCTGGCTCCAATTTATTGTTCTTTTTAGATGCAAAATTGCACCATGTGACTAGGCAGTAGTTTCCCACTTTGGGAAGGACAAAGTACCTGTGTATTTGCCTCTGTGCTCAACCATGTGACATTCTTTGGCCAAACGGATATCAGCCAGTGTGACATTTGCAGAGACTTGAATAACTTGTGTGATTGGGCTTGCCGGCTCTCCCTTACGACTTGGTCATGAATGTGTGCCTGAGCTAACCACCTAAAGCATGGTGACATGTGGAATTGGGGTGACTGACTGTATCATCCCAGGCAAGACTAGCCTTGTTCAGTCAACTGCCAGCTGATCCTTTTTATTTAAGTGTGCTCGGCCAAGATCAGCAGAGCTGCCAAGATGGCCAGTCTGACATGTGGATGATAAAATCACATTGTTATACACCATGGAGATTTTGTGGCTGGTGTCTCCGCAATAGCAGTGTGACACCATGAGCTATGCAAAGCAGAAGTTTATTTGTGTATACAATTAATCCTAAAACATGTTGAAATATGGTGTCCCCCCCAAACGGGGTATTTTGCAAACCTTAAAGGAAAGAGTTGTTGTTATAGCGGTGGAGGGTGCCTGTATGTTTCTTGACTATTTCTGACGTAACTGAATACATTGTAATAACTCATCATTCCATAGTGCACTGTTTTGACAGCCTTGTCTTCCAGGGCAGAGCCTCAAGCTCAAACGTGAGAATAAAAGGACCCCTAATGCCATGATCTGTATAAAAAGCCATCAGGTTTTTAGAAGCTACAGTACTTAATTGTTAAGTGTGTTTTCAGTATTCTGGTGTCTGAAACAAACACACTGTTAATAATCAATTAATTGCCCACACATTGTTAATTAAAGTAGGGAGTTAAGTCTCAGGTGTAAATTATGAGCTGGAAAATACAATTATATTCACACTGTAAATACCAAAGAAACCAAGAACTGAAGAATGTTTCCGTAATTAAAGAATGTTTTCAATCAGTGTTCTAAATAGACTTGGTTTTGTTCAAGTGTCATTTTTGAAAGATTACATGGTAAGATTACTCTTAAATATGAAATTTTAGTCTTATATAGATAGCCTTACAACATAGTTATTCCTGGTGTGTGAAAAAGAGAAGCAACTCCTCTACTTTGTAGAAAGTGAGGATAAATGTTTTAAAGAACTAGTAACAAAAATTATTCTGTTATTTGGATGAATAGTAATTTTTTGCATTAGTTGGCAATTTCCTTGCTCATGGAAATAGCCATATCCCTGTGGGATAGTTTAAGCAGAGATATTGACCAAACAAATTCAAAAGAAAGACCATGATTTTTTTTTTTTTTTTAGTCTTCCAGGGTTTTGCCTTGAAAGTGTCTGATCCTCTGCTAACTCTGGGCTATTGAAGTTGAGAATTTTCTGTGTTTTAAAGGAGTTTAGTCTGATTCTTTAGGGAGATCTCAGTTCAATGAAGTTGTCTTCCATCCTGTCCCACCCTTCCTTGGAGTCAAATGAAACCATTCTTGAGAAGAGAGGATTCCTTTTCCCTCCCACAGGTGCGCAAACTACTTATTGAAGACACGGAAAGTGACTCAGATTAGAACCTAAGAATGAATGTTGCTGCTTTGCCCTGTGGTCCTCAAGACTGGGGATGGAAAAAATGTTAACATGAAGGCAGCAATGTTATTTATGACAGCCAAGATATTGAAACAGCCTAAGTGCCCATTAGTACAGGAGCGGATAAAAAAAGCTGTGGTTCATTTATGCAGTAGAATAGTACACAGCAATAAAAAGAAGGGAATCTTCTCTTGCCTCCTATGACAGTGTGGATGGACCTGGAGAATATTATGCTAAGTAAAATAAGCCAGGCAGTGAAAAACAAATACCATATGATCTCTTTTCTATGTGAAATCTAAAGAACAAAACAAAGGGACGAACAAAATAGAAACAGAGGCACAGTTTCACGGAACGGACTGCCAGCTGCCGGAGGGGAGGGGGCACTGGACGAAAGATGAAGAGACTAGCTAAAGAATACGTATGCACGGCTCGTGGACACAGACAGAGATGAGGGGGTTGCCTGAGGAGGGAAGGCGGTCTGAGTGGAGGGGGGCAGAGGCAGAAACCATTTTATTGCATAAAATGCGATAAAAAATGAAAGCAGTACACTCTCAGCCCCCCTGGAGTTAGGAGGGGCTACTCCAAAACTCTGGAACTTGGTTAGGAGAGAATTTCTATCCCAACATCCAAACCTGGTGCTCCCTCTGCATTTGCTTGTGCTAACAGCCCCTTGGCTAGATGTCCTAAACAAACAAAGTCAGATATTCCTGAGACAAGTTATACTTCTCCCTAAAATGTTACATACTTTGTATGTATTTAGTAAGGCTAGTGATTAAGAATGAAGTTTCTGGAACTACTTCCTGGGTTTGATTTCAGGCTTTGCTCTAACTGGCCGATTTTGGGGGAGTCATTTCACTTCTCTGTACTTCAGCTGCCTCATCTGCTAGATGAAGACAGTGCCCACCTCAGAGGGCTGTTGTGAAGATTAGAACCGTTCACATGTTTAAAGCTTCTAGGAGAGTGCCTGGTGCCTGACCAGTGTTACAGATATGGTAACTTCTATCATGATTACTTTTGAGAAATAGTTTTGTTATTGTTCCATTTATACTCGCTGCTCATGCTTGATAAATTCATGCTAGTTTTTGGAATCTATTTCTCTATCTTTAAAGTGAGGTTGTTGTACCACATAAAGCTTTATCATTCCAAGATTCACAAATATGCATATAGATGCTTTTATACTTTATTTAACAGTTCCAAAGTACTTTATAACATGTTAACATATGTAATCGCCAACTTAATTTCTTAATACAAGATACATCAAGTATTTCAGTCAGCCATAAATTCTGATTAAGCCCCTACTATGTGTTAGACATCGTGCTAGATGCCCAGGATTCTACAATCAAAAAATAAATAATGTACTGGGGCAGGTTGATTCTAGTATTTTTTCCCTCTGATCTGCAGCTGTATCAACTGCTTGACAGAATGCTCAGCAAGCAAATATGGAACTAGAAACTGGGATCCCTATTCTAGCAGTATGTTGAAGTTATTTTGGGGTAATTTAACATGAGGCTTAATGAAGTCTTATAAAACTCCCCAAATGCAAAACTTGGAGTCTTAGCTGCCCCATTAAACTGTTGAAAATTGTTGGTTTCTTTTTCTTTTTTGCTCCACTGGCCACCACCCTCATGACTTTTAAACCAGAAGAGCCAACTTTACGTTTGCCAAGAACTCTTCAGAAATGCTAAATCAAAAAGCAGAGAACTCCAGGTGCAAGCATCCAGAATGCAGGCCAGTTTGAAAAAAATCATGTTTCTCCTTCAGGACACACTAATTGTTGTACAGAAAAACATAATCTGAGGGTATTTTTAAGATGAATTTATAAACCTGATTTGGAAATTGCTCATATTATTTATGGGTATGAAAAGGAGTAAAGGCAGAAGCCAGGTTTGGGTTTATTTTCATTCTTAACTGGCCTTTTTTAAGGTAAGGGCAGTGTGAGGAAGCCATTCTTGAAAACTGAGTTTAAGAAGATTACGGGTCTCTAAGAGGTATATGGTTAAACCATACAGTATTGCTGATACTTGATTGTTTTGGACTTACAAAAAGAGCAATTTTATGTAGTTATACCTAATATTATATGTTCATATTGTAAAAGGAAAGTCTATTCAATTTACATAGTCTTGGGTATGTTCTATATCTTCACTACTCAATATGATAGTATCTAGCCAGCCAGGATATGTGGCTATAGTAATGGAGGGGCTGAATTTGCTCTTCTAAATTATTTCAATTAATTGAAATTTAAGCAGTTACATGAGACAGCAATGTATGGAGATATAAATCAGAGAACTATGTATAACAATATGGACTAGAAAGTTTAGAGAACAATGAATCGTTATACATTTGTTATAGTAACCTTATAAAAAACTATTAATGTTCTTATTTTATAGATGAGGAGACTGAGACAGAGAGGCAATTCATCATTTGCTCTGGTTCATCTACATTTGGGGAGTGGTAGTGAGATATTTGGCTTCAGGTCAGCAGGTGTCAAATCCCTGGACACAAAGCAAGGATCATGAGTAGCATGAAAGATATTTGTCTTGATCTGAACTTTTGTGAGGTCAATGCATTGATGGTTTGTAAAATGACTTGGAGGGCTTAATAGGCAGGATAATGACCCCAGATCCCCAAAGATGTCTATATTATAATGCCCAGAATTCATGAACATGTTACCTTACGTGGTAAAACAGACTTTGCAGAAGTGATTAAGAATTTTGGGACAAGGAGATTATCCAGGTAAGCCCAATAAAATTACAAGTCCTTGTAAAAAGAAGAAGGAGGCAGAGTGAGTTAACCAAAGGGATGAATGCAAGAGACTCATTCTCATGTTGCAGGCTTTGAAGATGGGGCCACAAAACAAGGATACAGGCAGCCTCTAGAAGCTGGAAAAGGCAGGGAAAAGGATTCTCTCCCAGAAGCTCCAAGGTACACAACCCTGTTCCCACCTTGATTTTTGCCCAGTGAGATCCATTTCTGACTTCTGGCTTCCTCACCTACGAGGTAATACATTTATGTTGTTTTAAACTGTTAAGTTTGTTGTAATTTGTTACAACAGCTATAGGAAGCTAGTACAGAAGAAAACTAGACTAGAAGTGAGAAGATGAATTATAGGTAGCTTTAATAAAAAAGATAAGAGGTACAGGTGATCTGAACCTAACAGTGGCAGTAGCAACAGAGGGAAAAGAGTGGATATAAGATACAAGGAAATTAGAATCAGTAGGAATGAAATTATCAGGCAAGGTTTAGGCAAAAAGATGGCCTGTGAGTCCTTAAGGCTGTTCTCCCAAGGAAATATTCCTTCTTAAAAATAATCTCTATATGTGGTGACTCAATGTGGGAGAGGAGTTGGGACTTACAGAACTGTCTGACATTGACTCTTAAAGGTCTTTAAATTCTCAGGGAACTGGCTGTGCTTGGCCCATTGTACCCACTTTTGGCTTTATTCTGCATGCCCCATATAAAGCAGCAGCTGCTGGCTGCATCAACATCATTGTATTATGAAAATTATGTGGGATGTAATTTTTTTACATTACTTGGCAACACATTTCTGTCCAGGTGTTTGAGAAACTCAGACCACAGGTATGCCAAAGCAAGAGTAGATGAGAAATTCAGTCAAGGAAACCAGATTGCCTTTTGTTGAGTCTGTCACGAGAGAGAGTGTAGTGGGGTGGAAAGAGCCTAAGCTTTGTAGAAAATGCTGAATTTGCATACTGATTCAGCCATGTAGTTGTTCTGAGACATTAAACATGGGACGTTTAAACTCCCTGAACCTCACTTTTGTCATTTGCCCCAAACAGTTAGAATCACATCTAGCTTGTAGTATTGTTGCATGGAATGAACGAGTTTATAAATGCAATGCACTGACCTGGAGCAGTTGCTGAGTAAATGCTATATACAAAAGAATGATTCTAAAAATGGTAGAAATTGAGATCCTGGTCAGATTTTTCAAGAGTATCTCTTTTCTATCATAAAAAGTAAAAATAGTTTTTATTGGTCAAAAATATAATCAGACAGCAAACTTATAATAAAATAAAACTTGTTACAAGATAGATGGGCATTATATCTAGAACCTAGAGGTAATAATCAAAGTTGGCTAATATATATATAAATGGCAAAAATAACCTTTTTTCTTTTCCTTACTAGGAAAAGAAAATTCTGACATTTCAGAATTTTACTGCCTTTTTAAAAACTACTTTTCAATAGAATGACGTGGCTATAATTGGAGGATGGGGATTTTTACAGAGGATGTGCTGAAGGAAGGAAAGAAGATAAGAAGGAAGGGGGGAAAGCAAGGAGGGAAGAAAAAAGGAAAGAAGTTTTAAAAAAAGGGTGGGAGGGAGGGGGGAAAGGAGAAAAGAGCAAAAGAAGACCATATGAAGATGAGAAGTGCGGAAGAAAAGAGGGAAAAATTCTGGTAGAATGTAAGAAAAAGTTTAGACAAGAAGAAAAGTTATAAAAAACAGAGGCAAGAAACACATAATTATTTATGCCGCCTCTTTACCATGCTTGGAATCAAGTAACATATATCATGTGCTAATTAATTCATCTGCTTGTTTATTCATGCAATGGGTATTTATTAAAAGTTCACTAGAAGCCAGGAATATAGAAGCACATAAGATAGAACTAATTCTTATCATCATAGAATTTGCAGCCAAGAGGATAATCTCAGACCAAAGTTTAACTTTTTAATCCTCAGGACCACCTAAGAATAAAGTTGGTATCATTATTATTAGTTTTTTTCTTGTTTCTTTTTTTTTAGAAATGTGGAGAGTTGATTTTGGTCAGCTAGTAGTAACAGACCAAGAATCCAACCCTGGTTTGTTGGACTTCGAGTTAAGTTCTCATTTTGTTTCCATATGAGACCATGCTGACTGGGAGTAAACAGAGCCAATGATATGTGTTTGTGTGTGTGTGTGTGTGTGTGTGTGTGTGTGTAAGAGATTTTGAAAGTTTACCCAGTTTTAAAAAATAACGTGAAGAAGCCATTCCATCATTTTGTATGGAACTTGCAATATTGGCTGCTATTTCTATTTTTCTTAGGGAAAGGCATATCGTGAGGAGGTAAATTGGTTTGAGGGGCTAGGCAATCTTGTAGGAGGCACTCAGTAAATATATGTTTAATTATATAACTATATAACATGCAATATTTTATACAACAAAATATACTTCTCAAGCCAAACAATTTGTCTACCTTTCTACAGTGGCCACACCTGCGGAATGCTTAATTACACAAATATACAGGAGACACACACTCTGTACTAGTCATCATGCTAGGTGAAAGGAACACAGAAATTAGAATGTCAAGAACCTAACTTCTAGTAGCTCCACCAAGGATGACAGGCAGGATATGAAAGACAGGATAACAGATGAATTTGTAGTTAATTTTAATATGATGTGATATGAAGGAATCATAAGGAATACAAAACAAATTAATATCATAGACTTTTTTCTGCATTAAAGGAAGAACAACAGAGTAAGAAGAGGCAAAGAAATGGCTGACTGCCCATGGTGTCTAGAAGTTAACCTTATTGAGGTGGGACAGAGAGGAGACATCGATCCTGGTTTTAAAGAACCTTGAACGCAGTGATAAGCAGTGTGGGTTTCACTCTCCGATGCAGGCAACCAGCGTCCCTAGAATGGAATGGTATGAACAATTCCATGCTACTAATCACTTCCAATTAACAGATGGGGCTTTGAAAATGTGCTTTTTAGCTTCTATCTGAACGCCCCTAAAAGTATAATAAAGGGATCCTTTTAAAAAAGAAATAAGCACCTCAGGTTAAAGAAGATGGTAGAAAGAGCACGAGGAGCAATATTTTGGGGAACTGGAGAGCAGACAGACCTGCCGTTACTGACCCGGCAGAATGTCTCTCTCTGACCACGTACACATCAGTAGGAGATCCACAGGCCCCACTGGCTCTCCATGGGACAGCCAAGGACTAACTGTCTGATTTACATGACAACCCTCTCCACAAGACTGGAATTGAGGAAAAAACCAGGCAAATTGTTTAGAAGTCTGAGCAAGAAGGCATAGCAAACCCAAGCTCTTTTTCAAAGCTCAATATTCAGCCCAGTATTCCTCCTTCATTCTTGCAGAAAGCAGAATTTTTACCTGTGGAGAGAATAAAGTAGCCGGCCTATGTACTGAGGTACAGCAGATACAGTTTTGAGTAGGACATGACACTAATTAAAGAGGAATTAAATGTAAAGTTTATACAAACTCAATATCTTAAAGGTCCTCATACTAGGATTGTAGAATAGGCAGAAACTTGTACCATAAGTCAGAACAATGGAAAAATTATTGTATATTTGGCTAGGCTAATAGAAAGACATAAGAATCCTAATTAACACAAGACAACAAACAAAAGGAGCCTAATAGTCCAACAGTCTGTTCACTCTATAGCCAAGACAGGAACGGAAAAATGCCACCTCGCGCTCAGTGCTGCCAGCAGCTGTATACTAGCCAACCCTCAGAGCTGAAAGACAGCCAGGTGGCTCCAGACATTTTAGGAAAGCTTCTGTGCAGAGATGCCTAGTTGTCCTCCAATTCTGCTCTTTCTTTCTCCCATAGAAATAGAACTTAAATTCACAGATAACCTCCCTGGCTGTGAGGGGTAACCAGATACTAAGTGAAATGTGCCTACCAATGACACATGTAACCTCTACCTCACTTGCTTCCTTTGAAGCAACCCCGGAGTTTCTATCACTTCCTCGTACTGCAAGCCGGAGCTCAGACCCTCCTGCTGCATGTGAGTCAACTTCAAGTGTGCAGACAAGAACAAGATCCAGGGAACAGCAGAGCAGACAATGGAGGGAACCAGGGTCCTTGAGTGACTCCTTGGAGTCAGATTTTTAGGATGGCATATTTGACATTTTGCTAACCCAGATTTCTCACTCTAGTACTATTACTTTGTATTCTGTTTTTTAGCCACAGTATTTTGGGGTTTTTGTGTTTTAGCATCTGGCCTTTTACCTTACCTAATGCAGTCTCAAATAGAAAAGAAAGACAGTCAACCAAATTACACACACACACAAAGCAAGTAAGAAATAGAGTTCATGAAGTTTGGTGAAAATAAAAATAAAAATTCTGCATTAGCCACAGAGAGATAAGAAATTGTATTAAAGTAAGGAATATTCAGAGAACAGATAAAAGCTGTTAGAATCAAATATATGAAAATTGAAATAATGAATTGCAAGGTTTAAAAACTTGTACTCCTCCTTACCCACAAATATTGGTAGCGTTGGAAAATAAAATTGAAAGACTCTCTCGGAAAGTATGGCAAGGAAACAATAATGAAAATAATTGAAGGAATAAAAAATATAAGATCAGTTCAGGAAGTTCAATATACAAATAATGAGAATTATGGAATGAGAGAATAGAGATAAAATAAGAAGAGAAAATCATTAGAGAAATTATATGAAAATTAAAACACAGATGTTTCAAAATGAGAAGAGCCCACTTTCTGTCCAGCAAAGGCATCTATCTCATCACATTGCTGTAAAAATGAAATGCTGCATGCTTCCAAGGTAAAAAGAAAGAAAAAGAAAAATGCCATATATAGAAAATCAATAATTAGGTTCCAACTTCGCAAGATAGAAGACAATGAAAGAATATGTTCATAGCTGAGGGGAAATGGTTTCTCATCTCAAATTCTATACCCAGCCAAACAAGCAATGCAATCTAAGGGTAGAATTAAAACTAGTTTTGTTTTGAAGCCTTCACAATCAGCATCCATGTGATTTTCTTAAGCTATATAGGGAATCTGTTCGCCAATAGAACAAAATAAATTAAGAAGGAGAAAGACATGAGAGAGGGCAAACGAATGCAGGCGAGATACAGATGCAAAGAGGATCTTGGAGAAGGTAGTATGAAGGCGGATCTTGTGGCAACAGCTCTCCAAGGAGTTCTGACTGCAAGTCATGCAAGTCCAGGTCCATGTTTTTCGTGGAGGTCTAATAGCACCCTTGATGTGTCTGAATGTACGGAGAGGAGTATCACATGAATAAGGAGGGATTAAACTGTTAATACTTAGTGATTTAAGCATATTATAAAATAAAGCATTTCATAGCTCCAGGGAAAACAAAAACACTGTAGGAAAAGAAAATAACCTTATCAACCACCTTGCTTCATTTTGAGTAACTCATATAATAATAATGTGAACAATAATTATTTATTCAAGCAAGTTGTCGTGTAAGTTTACTGAGAATCTGGTGGAATGAGGATGTATGTGTGGTATAGGTGCAGAGGGCCAAGATGTGCAGGGAGACTCAATAAATTAAGTAAACAAACAAACAAACAAACAAAGTGTGGTAACTAGAATAACATTAGGTATAGTGGTAGAAAAGAAATAATATTGCTTAAGGAAAGCACAGTAATGCATTACCTATCTGACATATGTCACAAGAAAGCATTCCATGAGCTCTCTAACCAAGTAAATGCAGACTCCTCTGTACCAGAAAGTCTTCATTCTGACATTGTAGGACTCACCACATTAGCATTCTGATGTATGTGTCATAACAATGTGTGCATGTATATGATTATGCATGTACTGTAGTTATGTATATACCATAATTATGTGTTTTTTTGACCCTCTGGAAGACAGAGATTGAGTTGTCTCCATTTTTAGATTCTCAGACTTCAAAAAGTTTCTAACATCTAGTAGGCCCTCATATTTATCAATGAATGAATGAATGAACACATCTAGGCTTTCTTATAAATGGTTTTCATTTGACCTGTATTAAATAAATGCAAAACTCTGAGAGGATGAGTCAATATTCAGCTTACATCGAATGCGAAACAAATGTAATGTTGCTGTTAGGTGAGCCGTTTCCATTCTCGCAGAACTGGTGATTCTAGATAAAACCAAGGAAATACAACAATTATCTTAACTCAGACATTTCATAGCAGTGAGATTGAATGTGGCTGTAGGAATGGAGGTAGCAGGTCACTAAGGGATGCTCAGCACCAATTTCTCCCTTGCTCCTTCATTTCTAAGGTAGGGAATTGCATCTTTTCTCATGGAAAAGGTGTAATTAATGTAACTTAACATTGAATTTTGCCACTTGGCCTAGAGAGTTGGTGCAATGTCCAACTTTTTGAACAATATATTTACTTCCTTAAAGCAAGATTCTGGCTACTTACTTTTATTAGAAATTAATTAATTCCTTTATTTCACTTGTGTTTAGAACAGATTATTTTTGGAATAGCTCATGAACGAATAATTTGAACATATATTTATATTTTAATTATTTACTTTTTATAAAGACAGGCACAATCTATGATGCATATTGGAGCAATGCAATAAAGCCAAAAAGATGCTATTGAAAATGATTAGGCTGCCTTGGCTGGTGTGGCTCAGCAGATTGAGCACTGGCCTGAAAACCAAGGGGTCGCCGGTTCGATTCCCAGTCAGGACACATGCCTGGGTTGTAGGCCAGGTCCCCAGGTGGGGGTGTGCGAGAGGCAACCACACATTGATGTTTCTCTCCTCCTCTCCTTCCTTTCTCCTCTCTCTAAAAATCAAATAAATACAATATTTTTTAAAAAAGAAAACAAATAGGCTTCATACTGATAAAAATATACCCAGTTGCACATGTCCTTATTACCACTACGTTAATCTGAATTTTCACTTAGAGCTATGGAAAGAATATTGCTAGAATTAATGTGTCAAAGAGAGCTTAGTATGCTTGCCAAACCTAGCGCTGGTGTAGAGTGAGTCTGATCTTATCCCTGCAAGCTGTTCTAGGTAGTTGCCTTTCCAACCATTGGCCACAAGTTTTAATTCTCACTCTGCCTCTGGCCAGAACTGGGGTCTACCCTGAGTGTATTTTTGAATAATTTTTCTCTGCACCCACTGAGACAAAACTAGGATGCTCAGCTCCCATAATATTAACTGGAAGAGTTTCAAGGTACCAAGGCTTTCCCATTTAAAAGAGCAAGACACTAAGTCAGACAGAGAAAGGCATATACCATATGATTTTACTTACATGTAGAATCTAAAATGCAAAATAAGTGAACAAACAAAATAGACACAAACTTATTCACATGGACAACAAATTGATGGTGGCCAGATGGGAGAAGTGTGTGGGGATGGGCAAAAAAAGTAAAAGGGATGAAGTACAAATGACCAGTTATAAAAATAGTCACGAGGGTCTGAAGTACAGCATAGGGACTATAGTCAGAACTATTGTAGTGACTGTGTATCAGGATAATCACCTCATAAGGCATATAAATATCTAATCACTATGTTGTACACCTGAAACTAATATAATATTGCATGTCAACATAATGAAAAAATAAATCAAAAAATAGAATAAAGAACAGGATACCTGGGAAGATCATAAATCGTGAGTGAAGTGTAGGGGCTGGATCCGGCATCAGTATGGCACCAGAGATCTCAGGCCCCCAATTCATTTAAATTCAATGAGTCCAAATGCAAATTGGAGCAGGTCAATCCAAAAGATGGTTTGGCAGGACAAAAACAATGTGATCCTGCCTCGAACGTTTAACACTGTGAGGGATGAGAGGTGAATTGGACATGGCGTAATAATTTTATTTAGGAAAGGTGGCAGAATGTCAAGGAATGTCTGATCTTGTAATGTGTTCCCTATGTCATTCTTCAGCCGGTGATTGTTTTCATTAAAATCATCAGTGTGATTATGTATCTGTTCTTCTCTGAGATCCAAAATTTTGGTCACTCGACCTCTGTAGAGGAGATTTAGAAAGACCAGCAATTAAAAGAAAAGTAAATGTGATTTGATTCATTTGCTGACTTGTGGGTTTAACCTTGGTTTAGTCCCAAATGTTTACAAATATGTTTACTAACATTATGCTAGACTTAAAACTCACTTTTAAAATGTTATTATAGAAAATGAGGTGATGATGATTAATGTTTTTTTTTTTTTAAAGCCAACCAGAAATGTATGGCACCTGCCCTGTGCCAATTCTGCTTGCCTGTCACTCCTGTTTGGCCCCCTGCAGCAAGCCTGGCAGACCCCCATGGCCAGGTGTGGGGCACGAACCAGCCAGTGTCACACAAGGGGAACACATCTGATTTGGGGATTGGCTGGAAGGGTTCTCTTTAGAAACTGCCCATGCTATATGCTTAGAGAAGAAAAGAAACCCAATTTAGTATTTACTATCCACTCCTTAGAGCAGGGGTGTCCAAACTTTTGGCGTTTTGGGGCTACACTGGAAGAAGGAGAGCTGTCTTGAGCCACACATTAAATACACAAACACTGCCCTGGCGGGTATAGCTCAGTGGATTGAGTGTGGGCTGTGAACCAGGCATTGCAGGTTCGATTCCCAGTCAGGGCATATGCCTGGGTTGCAGGCCATGTCTCCCAGCAACCATACATTGATGTTTCTCACTCTCTCTCTTTCTCCCTCCCTTCCCTCTCGAAAAATAAATAAATAAAATCTTTAAAAAAAATACACAAACACTAACGAAGACTGATGAGCAAAAAACAGGTCCGTGTATAATTTTCTGTGATATCCACCACCGTAGATAAGCAAAAAAGTCCTCACAGGATGACCCTGATTATGCAGGCGCCCTTCCAATAATCTTTTAAAATCGTCAAGCAGGTCCCAAGTTTGTGATCACTAACATAGAGAATGCACTTATCTAAGTAATAAAACTTGGTATAAAACTTAGTAATAAAACTAAGTAATGTTTAAGTAAATTAGCCATTTTGTGTTGGGCCGCATTCATAGCCATCCTGGACCACTTATAAGGTCCTCAGTGACCTACCTACTAGCCTGCTTTATGAACTTGGTAAGTTATTTAAACATCCTCAGTCTCAGTTGCCTGTTCTGAAAGTGAGCCTGCTTGTATCTTCTTCGGAGGGATTTGTTAGTAGTAAAAGACATTGCCCATGTAGAATCTTCACTGTAGTCCTTAGCACAGCCAGGTCTACTCTCAGCTTAGACATTTTCCCGTAAGGATGTGTTCAGGGGCACGATGTCTATGGGGTGATCAATGACGAATGATTATAAGGAAATAGACCAAGATTCTAGAAGAACGCACCTACTATGTGCCAACACTCATGCAAGCTTGCTTTACGCATGTCATCAAATGTAGCCCTGATCACAATTCTTCCCGATAAATTTACTTTTTCCCATTTTATAAAAAAGACACTGAGGCCCAGGAGATTCAAATAACAGGTGAAGCAAAAATATGTGACAAGTCTGGGATTCGAATCCTGATTTGTCCAAGTTCAAAACCTGGGCTCTCCTCCTCACGGTTAGACAATAAAGCAAGTTCAGCTGGTTACTGCAAGGGACCTCCGGCAGTACTCAGATGGGCTACCCTAAAGAAAGGATGATGATGATGATGATGATTTTCCTCTGGGATCACATCAGTGAATAACAATAAAAAACTCTTATGACAGAAATCACAGAAGAGTATCAGAGTCACATGTTTGGTGAATATAATTTTTAAACAATGCTTACATTTGCAAAGAAGGTGCTAACAGCAATAAGTTCCTGCTACACACAGAGATGGCACCAACGCTGCAAATCTGAACACAGGTCAGTAGGAGAGCCAGGGGTCCCAGCACACCACTGGAGACTTAAAATAGCTCACATAAATCAACTGTGGGCCGACTCACTCAGCGTTCAGCACGGCACACGGGAGACAGGCAACTCCTAAGCCTTTCTCCATCCCTGCGTCCATAAAGGGCCTTGATTAAGTGTGAGTCAAAGAAGTACAATGCTAATGAAATGTAAACAGAGTGACTATTTTTATTCTGTTTTGAGGAGGTTAGGTGGGACTGAGGAGCTCCAATCCCAGCCCAAGCATGCTCTCTCTTTACTGAAGGCCCACGGAATGAAAAGGTGGCTTTGTTGACAGGCCGACCTCCTCTCCCCCCGCCCCGCCCCCACCTCTGCCTCTGCCTGCACAGTGGCTGGATCAAGAAGGAAATGAGGGATGGTGTGTGCACCCAGTGTAAACACTCTGGTCCCTGCGAGTCCCTACAGCTAGGAGTTAATGCATTTCTAGCCTCAAAATAGACTTAGTCACCATATTTCAAATGGTCCACATTGTGGTACTTATAAAAACCTCATCTTGTTAGGTCTTCAGCTCCTCATTGCCTTCCTGTAGTGCATTTTAACTCCATACCTGATTTAGGTAATATTTCTGATCAACGCCATTTTCTATCTAGGGAATTTTGTCACATGGAATGGGAATCACACTTATTCTACACCAGTCATTGCAGGGGAGTGGCTAGAACCATAGATTTTTCCTCTTCCTTATTCCATTCTGGATTTACATAGTAATGAGATTACTGCTAAGTGTGTTTTGATCAAATCATATAAAATCTTCCATGTTAAATGGTAGAACCCAGGGATGATTTTGATTTGCAATGTGCTAAGGACAGTTTTTGCAATTTGGTTAGCTTTGTACTTTTAATTTCACATTTCTTATTTCCTTCTTTGTAAGTATTAATTAAAATCATTTATTCTTAATACAAATAAATATTAGAAAAGTTGCAAACATAATGTCAAGAATTCTGACTTAAAGACTAGAAGGCAATGCTCTAGTCTTTTGTATGTTATGGAAAATTGCTAATTTCCATGAGAAATTTAATTATTTTCTCTATAGTCATCCAGATAGATGAAACTAGATGGGATAAAGTTCATTCAGACAATTTAGCTATTATGCTAATAATTTAATTAAAATTAACACAAAATAAGAATCTAGCTTTTAACTTACTGGTGGTGAGATTTCATTTCCCTGCTTGAGAGCTATCATATTCAAGACCCAGGTCTAACATACCTTTGTGACAGGAAAACTAAAGACATGGGAAGCTGCCATAATTCAGTCCTTAGTTTTTAAAAGAGCACTATAACTCAGAAAGCATCTACTTTATATTCAAATACAATGTTAATGGCTTATAGTTTCAGAGATTAAGAATGGTTAGGAAAAATATTACTCCCAGTTCTCCCTTTGTGTGTCAAGGGAAACAGAAAAATAAATTTATTCTTAAATAAGCAAAGTTACTTTCATCTTTTCTCCACATGCCTCAGTCTTGTAACATTTGCTTTAGAATAAAGAACACTGTGTCACTAAATTGCTTACATCTTAAAATATTAAAATATTCTCTTTGGACTTATAAAAGACTGCAAAATGCAAAATGCTTACTTATTGCTATTATATTGTAGTGTAAGAATTAACATAAAACATCTTGGTGTGGGAAGAGAGACGGGGCTCGTGCTTGAATCTGTGTACTCACTTGCATCTATACTCACTGCCCGATGATGTCATCCAGCTTCGTGGCTTTAAACGGCATCTATATGATGACAACTCTCAAATTAATATCTCCAGCCTAGACCTTTTCCTTGAACTCCAGACTCATATATTCAACTGCCTATCCAACATCACCACTTGGATAACTAATAGGCATATCAAATTTAACACGTCAAAAACTTGCTTTCACCCCTTAAACTTGCTTTTCCCACAGTCTTTTCCATCTTGGTAAATGGGAACTATAGCTCTCCAACTGCTTTGATAAAAATCTTGGCTTTCTTGCCTCCTTCCTTTCTTTGCTTCTCTACACTTAATTTAGCAGCAATCTTGCTGGCTATCTTAAAGGTGAATTCAGAACCCATCAATGACTCAACACCTTCTCTGCAGCCACCTTACTTAGTCCAAGACTTCATCATCTCTTGCATGCTTTGCTGCAAAACCATCTTGCCTGTGCATTCAGATTTCACCCTTGGTCTATTCTCAAAAAAAAAAAA